>JAQIXA010003435.1:0-14115 GCA_034699045.1 Nanhermannia cf. coronata Gr-Ori-00579
GTTTTTGGGAAGACATTTGGATTACTCAATATTGATGAATTTCCTGATGGTTATAAAATGCCCGAGAAGATTTCGAAGTATTTCGAAAATGCTGGCGTAATGACAATTAAATTGGTAAATAAATAATTTTGATTCACTCGTTTCGCTAGTCGCTAACTCTTTCCCTATAATTTTTACAACTTATATTTTTTTATTTTTAGCATGACGATAACAAAATATCATTGCAAATTAAAAATCTTTTCATAAACGACCTTGTAGCAGCAGATATTGAAGTTTACAAAATTAAAATGATCCTCTTAACAGCCATCTTTAAGAACAAAACTGACCTAATAAGATATTAAAATGAAGAGATAGGAGACAATTATTTTAATTAATTAAATTACAGTTGATATCAATGTTTGTATTTTAGAGATAAATGTTTTTTATTTATCTACTTATAAAATATGAGATTTTAATAAATGATTTTAGATTTCAACTGTTCTTATGATATTTTACGTTTTGAAGCTATAAAATGTATCTACATAACTATTTATATAAATTAGGTACATTGCATTTACCATTGCATTACCATTTAAAAGTGTTTCTATTACTTTAATATAATTATAATATGTATTCATTTAATAAAATCCTTTATGTAGTACATTTTTTAAAATTATCTTTAATATTCAGGAACTAGTGTTTTATTTGAGACCAGTGAATTAAAAGCTTTATTAGTGTCCATCTGTATTCAGTGTAATTTAGCAGTCAGGGTCAGATTTCACATCGATTTATGTCAGATTAGTGATCAAATTCAAATTATTATACATAATGGTTGATATTGATAAGTTAACTAATTTTTTCTATCTATGTTATAACTGCTAGTGCTAGGGTCTAATTTACTCCAATTCAGATCTGAAAAACCAGACTTTCGCCTAGAATTTATCCCATTAAATGCTTGTTTATGTTATTTGTTTTTGAATTTTAATTAGTGTCAGTGTCAGAGCTAATATATTGAAGGCAAGAAGTGTATTACCTATTAATTATTATTATGTATACCTCCAATAATAAAACGATATTTTATTTATACTTTTTATTTTTATTCATCTGCATCAGCCAAAATTCTACACTTTTTTTTACATGATTGGAATAATTATATTTTTGACTAGGTAATATTTTTTACAACTTTCTGGTATTTTATTAACTAACTACTATTTACAGAGCCCACAGTCGATTGTGCTGTTTTCAAGACTGGTGGAAAAGCACCCTTCGAGTCCTCAAAGCTTATTTTCCCAGCCCTAAGTGGCCTGCTAGAGTTGCTTGAAATTGATGGAGGAGCTCCTGGGATTCCTTATTAATAAAAATATATGAATTTAAATATATTTTGATTTACCATAATTAAAATAACTATATTTATTATGGTAAAAACCTGATTTTGAATCAATACTGAGCGTATCATCATCTCCAGTTCCCGTTTTATCGCTGAAAAATTTCGGAGCTTTTGGTTCGGACCAAATGATATTTGAACCTTTGACTTTTGTAAGGGCTATCCTTTTCTCTCGACCATTTAACCAAAAACTCGTCATATCTCCTGCAACAAAATAAGGAAAGAGGTATTTTGTTAAATTACCTATGTGTCATAAAAACAAGTCTCTAGTAAGATCAAGTATCAATTTTAAAGAAATACATGCTAGATTTTGAATTTCAAATTTTAGAACTTCTAGAATCTTTCCGGTACTTTATACTTTATGGTTATAAATTATTAGTATCACAATTTTGTGACTTTAATTTCTAAGTACCTAAGCTAATTATATGTCAAAAATCAAACAGATAAAGACAAAATATCCAATTTTCTACAGTGCTTTGTGATAAACAAGTGTATTTTTGATTGAAAAGCTTTTGTTTGAATTAGAATACCTAGTTTCAAGTTTCAAAAATTAATTTCATTACCAATTCCTTTCAAAGTCACGGTCCCACGTTTCTCAACTTGATAAAGAGTGGGTGATAAAAATTGATTGGTATCCTCAGAAATATGAACACGATCTCCTTCCCCACTCGACTCCATTTGATTCGCTAAAAATATAGAAAAAATTAAAAATCTACTCTAACTCTAAATTATACAGGTATTTTTAAATTACCGATTACAACTGATCGTCCAAAAAGACAATATCTTGGCATTTTCAATCCCACAACACCAGCAACAACTAATCCAGAGTGAATCCCAATTCTCAATTTGAGTTTTTCTCCAGCTATTTATTTTGTAAAATTAGTCTACTAAAACTTGCTTTTTAAATGGCATTTTAGTTTAAATGCCTTACTTGTTGGATTTTTTAAAACTGTCATAGCGTCCATCATATCCAGAGCTAAATCGCATATCTTTTCAGCATGATGATGATCCTATAAAAATTTATAGAAAAATATTGTTTTAAAAATGCATTTTCTACATCAGAATCAGATTAGAATTTGAACTAAACCTTAGCAGGAACGCCTAAGAAAATTTTAAAACTTTTAAATAATCTTAATATAATTTTGTAATGTAAAGAACTTACCAGCTGCAACCTTTAAAATTGTTTATTATATATTAGTAATATACATATATCCGTAATATAATGTAAATGTAATATAATGTAAATGTAATATAATATTACATAATTATTTAGAGTAAACATTTTTTAGATCATTTTGTACCATATAAGCATCCCCAATTGTCTCCACTTTATAACAATGATTTCTCTCTGTCATTTGATCAAAAAGTGAATACCTAAAATTAATACCAGCAGTATGATAATTACGCAATTATTTAAAAAAAACATTTAAAAAATAGTATTTTACATGTGATTTAGCATCCCCACAACTTGAGTTGGCTTTAAATCGCTACATATCTTTGTGAATGATACCAAGTCCGAATAGAGAATTGAGACTGATTCAAAAATCTGTAAAAAAATTAGAACCATAAGCTAAGCAAGGGATATCAAATGATTTTTTTAGATGTTTTTTTAACCTGGCAAGTGTCAGCTGGATTTACACCGTCTCTCAACTTCTGTGCAATTTCTTTCGGTATCATTTGATACAAAATTTGATCCGTTCTTTTCCTTTCTTGATCGAGTTTTTTCATGCTTTCTACGAGTTTATCCCCTGTTTAAAATCAAATTTAAAAAGTATAATAAATGAAATAATTAAGATAGGTATTTGAGAAATTTTTAATCTTGCCCTTTAGTAATTCCTGTGCTAATGCCAATTTCAATTCGACTTCTTGTTGAGAGCCTGCTAGCACCAGTTCCCTAAAGAATTACATTATCAGTAGGTATCCAATTAATCTATAATCTTATAGTACATACTTAAATAGTTTAATTTACTAATTAATAGAATTGATTACCGTGAAGAATCATGGATGCAAAGATCATTTATATAAAGTCCTGAAGCAATCAGAGAGTCCATATCTGGAAGAATCGGTGTTGCCAGAAACATAATCATTTTCCATTCATCAATATACATCATTTGACCTAAAATTTGGAGAAAATACTTTATTAAAAAATTACCATATCATAATGAAATAATTTCGCATCTAATTCTAAGTAACTAAAAGCAATTTTTGTTTTGCAAATTACCTCTCAATCTCAAGTTACTTCGACCCTCGTCCTCATCTTTAATGATTTCATCAACTTTAATAGGAGCAAGTGTCTCGATTTCGAACACATTATTTTTCCTGTCTAAAATCTACAAATGCATTTTCAAGATTGTATTCAACTACATATATAGATTTCAAATTCTTATATATATGAATTTGATTTGAAATAAAAAAGTTAAAAAAACGAACCTTTTCAAAATTAAAAATGATGTTTGGTCGAATAAGTTGAAAAGTCTCATTAAGCCATTGACCACAAAGATCCTTAAGCAAAGCCAGTAAGCTGAATCCCATATGCTTGATGATCATATCTGGACTATAAAAAAGGCATTTCAGAAATTAGATTACATTTCTTGTAAAAATTATGTTTAAAAATAAATTAAGTACCCAAAAACGATTGAAAAAGGAAAAAGTTCAAATAAAATGGAGCTTTTTAGAGGCATCGATTGTTCATCCCTTGCGAATTTGATTTGAGTTTCCTCCTATAATCGATAAATTAAGTTAAATTAATCTAGGCACAAGTATACAAATGCTAAAGAACATAATAATTAGTATATTAAGTGGGTAGGGTAAGGTACGGATAGAAGATCATACATGTGCAAAAGCCCAATTGTCAAACTTGAGATCAAATTGAACATGGAGTATATCGCCCTCAAGTTTCTGATCCTGGATAAAAATAAGTAAAATGGTTAAATTTAGTATTAAAAGCTACCTACCTAATCGAATTATTATGTTTTGTATTAAAATAATGAAATTAGTTTGAATCTGAAATACGAACCTTGAGTGAAATATCGACAATTGTGTCATAAAAGACTTTCGCAACCTATAAAATAAGAACATATCATATCATGATTAAAATATATCAGATTTTGCAATATTAATCACTCAAATATGAGTCAATTTTGCAAGCAATAAAAAAAAGTGATTTGTATAAAAAATAGAAATAATGTATTGACCTGTCTTATTTGAGCCAAAGTATAGTAAATGAAAGCTCTCCTACGACTTCGATAATGGATGATCATTCCTAAAGAAATCAATGTGTTTAAGAAAACTCAACATGGATTCTAATTTTTGAAATTACCTTCGACTGTTTCATTATCACAGAAAAAACTTGGAGCTCTGATCTGTTAAAATATATCTTGTAATTTAAAAAAAAGAATTTTAGATTGAAACAAACCTTGGGGAATGTGTATCTTAGATATTCATGTAAAGTGTCGAGTCCTAGTAATAATAATGACAAATTTTAGCTATAATTTATATAAAGTAGAATATTATGTATTTGTAATGAAACCCATAAGGAAATCTCGAAGATGTCTTCCCAAAAGTGACAAAATTTTATCATAGCCATATTGGGCCACAAATTCAACAAAATAAGAGCCCATTCCTGTAAAAAATACAGTAAAATAAAACTAAAATACATACATAATTATTGTGCGAGCGAAGCGAGCACATACTTACTATTCAACTTTGCTTGCACTTTGTCCGTCTGTCTGTCTGTTTGTCCAGAGGATAACTCGAGAACTACTGGACAGATCTTAATGTTAACCAAACTTTACATGAAGGACCCCCATAGGGTCTCGGTGTGCCATTTCGACAAAAATGCTATAACTTGAGATTTAAACGGGTCTAGAGGTTCTCAATGACCGAGATTCCGAATTTGACATCCATTTAAGCAGAAAATTGACCTTTAACCCCGAAAAATTAGGCTTAGGTGTTGTCTTTATTGCTTTGCTCGCACAATAATTAACTTCTAGTGAGTTGATTAAAGTCTAGTAATATTAGAATATAGGTATATGAAATACAATTAATACCTTCATAGACATCCCTTTCAGTCATTCCTAAAAAAGTCTCAAATGTTTATATGTAAAACCAAAGGTATTTTGACTGATTTTAAGTATTTTACCAAGAACTTCAGCCGCTGACTTGGCTAACTAAAAATAAAAAAATTAAAATACTGTAATAAAAATGCCACTTTTTATAATTAGGTAGGTACTATAAATTGTAATACCTTTGGAACTAATGTTTCAGCATAGACATGATGAATAGGAAAAGTTGATGAATCGACCTGAAATAATTTAAAAGTAAAAATAGGTATAAAATAGTTCAAAAAATGATAATTAGTTATTCTACTATCGAGTCTACTTACTCTAATTCTTATTTACTTACCCCAGCATTTCTTCGAATTGATTCCCATTTTCCTTCGCCATGTATTTTCCTACAAAAAAATGCGTTAAAATTAATTTATCTTTATACCTAATTATCTTACACTTGTATATTATTAAAGTTTATTACCGGATGTACATGGCCAAATTCTCAACCAAAAGTCCATACATTATGAATTGATTAGTATTTATTCCACTTCCAGTATAATAAAAATGGATAATTGAGATCTTGAAAATCCAAATCCAAAATAAACCTTTTTTTTAAGAAAAATCCTTTTTATATAAAGCTGGAAAAAATGGCATGTCATTGAAGTTTGTTTCTACCTACTACGAGTATTAATTTCCTATTCTAAATTGACAACTATTCCCACAAGTAAAATTAAGTATATCTAAATTGATGAATAATCAATAAATACATCTACAAAATAGTAGTACTAATCGTTAAGCTTAAATTATTATCAAAAACTCGAAACCTTTTTGTAAATATCCGTATTTTTAACACGGTTTTTAACTGTTTATAATTTTATATTTAAAAATATAATATACAAATGTATATTAGTTTATTTTATTTTATTCGAATCGAATAATTATTAAATTATTTACAGTAAATCAAACTGTATGTAATAAGAAATTGTATAAATTTTTGAGCAATTTTTTTTGAAGTATTGATAAAATATCTTAAAAAAATAAATACTTTTGCTTTAAAATACTGACTATTAACTAAAAATTAAAACTAAAACTAAATTAAAATATATCTAGACTACAGAGAGCTAGACTTTAATTATAACCCTTATATTAAACTCTACTCTGAAATCGTAAATAATAATACATATTGCCTTTTCGATAAATTTTGGTTTTTATAATCAAAATCAAACCATCAAATGGTTCGATTTCATTAGGATTTTAACTGATTTTAGATTTAAAAAATGTGTAGTAAATCTATATCCATTCTTTTGGATTCTTAAGAATCTCAGTCAATTTGGCTTCAGGTGATCCTTTTGAAGGGATGTTCATATATTCCCATTTCTAAAATCATATCAACATAATAAGAATTTAGAATTGATTATTATTGTAAGCTCAAGTTTATATAAAAGATAATTACCGCAACAAGTGGAAGTGACATTAAAATACTTTCATATCTGGCTCCTGGTGTAAATAAACCTTAAAAGTAAATATAAAGTAAATATAAATCAATTATTTTATAAATTTTATAATTATTTTTGTAAATTTTACCGAATTTTGTCCCTCGATCATAAACTAAATTAAATTCAACATATCGACCACGTCGAAGTAATTGCCATTGTCTTTCTTTATCTCCGTATGAATCATTTTTATGCTTTTTGACTATTAAAAAATAAGAAATAAGGTATCTTTATTTAATTCTAATTTAAGTCAGAAAAATCAATGTTAGGTCTCAATTTTACAAGTAAATACATGCATTAAAAAGTAAAAATGAGACAAAATCTCATGTTTCTGAACTTAAGATAAGGATTAGACTATAAATATAATAATTTTACCTAGAGGAATGTAGGATGGAATCACAGCATTGGCACAATTTTGAACAAATTTGAACACTTGAGCTTTATCTGGTGTTTCTAAATCATCAAAAAAGATACCACCGATTCCTCTAGACTCATCTAATAAAATATAAAAAACATAGATAAAAAATAGATCTAAGATTCAATAGATTTGAGATTTAATAGAATTAAGATTAATACTTTAATGGTTCAGTTATTAGATTGTGTATTAAATACCTCGATGTTTAATAAAAAAGTATTCATCACACCATTTCTTAAATTTTGGATAATATTGAGGATTTGATTTATCACAAGCTGATTTCAAAGTAGAATGAAAGTGTTTAGAGTCTTGTTCATTTAAATAATAAGGTGTGAGGTCTGTTCCACCACCAAACCACCAAGTTGAGCCATCAATTTCGAAATATCTGTAGTTAAAATGTACAGTAGGGACGTATGGATTTCTTGGATGGACTACAGAGCTGATTCCGAGAGCATAAAATGGAATTGATTCACCTTCACCTATTTCCTTTCCTCTATAAATATCAACAATAGTCATTATAAAAACAATTACATGATGGTTATGGCAATGGTTTATTTAAAAAATAAATTACCTTGATCTCATTTGTTTGACAGCCTCTGGTGGTAAATTACCATGAACAATCGAGATGTTGACCCCTGCCTTCTCAAACACCTGCCCATCTTGAATAATACATGTAATCCCACCACCACCTTCTTTCCTTGTCCAACGGTCGACCTTAAACTTGACATTTTCCTTCTCTTCACCCTCTAGTGCTTTACAAAATGCGGCCTAAAAATATAAATAGATAAAGATGATTTAAAGATACAAAGATTTAAGACAAAAAATAGCCCAAATAAACCTCTTTAAATAGAATTAAGTTACAACCTAATTATATCAAATACTAAATCTATACTAATTAAACTTAATTACCTGTGCTTTTAGAATGAATAATTCCATTTGAGTTCTCATTTCATCTGGTGTTCCCATTAAAATCTCTTTTGAGGTAACTGGAATAATAAAGAGTAAAAAAAATAAATAAAAATCCTTCAGTACCTAGGCTATAATATAAGTAGGGTATAAATAAATGTATAACTCACTTGGTTGAGCCATAAACTGTTCAAAATTGATGTCCTTTAAACTGACAACTTTAGCCTCAGTATGAACTTTATCTGACCATAATCCACCGGCTAAAATGAACCTACATAAAAAACCATACAAATTTTACACATTAAATGACTACACTGGCTTAAATACTACAAGAAGGTCAAGCTAATTGTTAATAAAAAAACCAAGATCATAATTGAACACTTACATGGGTATTTCTTTACGTTTAATAATCCAGTTAAAAAAATAATTGGTCTTCCTCATCAGCCTTTTACGTAGACGTGTGTACCCAAACACAATAAATTTACCAAACCTAAAAAAATGTCAAAAATTTGTAAAATATTAAATTATAGTTACAGTTATGGCTGGATATTGGTCTTGGACATGGTCTGGTGGTTGTCCAGAGTCTATACAAGTAACAGGGTCAAAGGTTAAGGATAAATACTTACATTTTGGCGAAAAAGCAGCAAAAAGATGATCTAAAATGTCAAGTGTCAAGTGTAAATTGAAGTACCTAGGTATTATAGTTTAAAGGACAAGTAATAATCTAATATGGATATGTGGACTTTATAAAACTACAATTATTTCTAAATTACTAATTTAGTTTTAATATGACAATTAGACCATCTTAATAACGATAATTAACTTAACTAGAATTAAAAAATGTATTTAGGTAGGGTATTTTTTATTTTTTTCTGATTTTTTTTCTGGTAGAGTAGATAGATGATTCAGTTTTTTAGTCCCAAAAATTCAGATAAAAATCGAATTTTTTTAGATTTTGGGCAAGTCGAGAAATTGCCATTGCCAGCAGAGTAGTATTAACTAATTTATCCCAATTAAATCTTAATTATAAGCAAAATTTGCAAAATTTTTGCAAAATTTGTATAGAATTCGACGAGATGTATCGAATCGATTGATGGTCACTTTTTATATAAGGATATTGATGGTTTATGAAATAAACGCGAGATTTTTTAAAATAAAATAAATACCAATACCAATATTGAATCTATATTCTATATTCTATACTTATCTAAAAGGGTCTATGTTCTATTCTATTCTATTCTAGATTATTGACTCTAGAATGACAGAAGATAAAGATACCTAAGTATATTGAGAAGCCATTAATTGTAATTAAGTACTTGTATTTTAAAATTTAATAATAATATGTGTATGTACCTTATAGACTATGGAATCATCTAATTAAGTTTTTCATTTTTTATTAAATAAACCTCGTTAATTGACAATAATAAAGAAATGACAATTTTTATCAAATTCGGTTCTCTCAAATTCGTGATTTTGATATGTACAAAATATTATAATTTAATATGTACTACGAGTACTACGAGTAAGAAGATTAGCGTTAATCTTAATTCTTAATGTATCTGAACCCTAAATACATAAAATCTAGAAAGAAAAATACAAATATAATATTAATATTAGCTATTAGATATTATTAGTGTAAAAATGATACTGTAAATGGAAATGGAAAGGATAAATAAGGATTCGAAAATGTAATCAAATTTAATTAAACATTTATGAATATGATCATGGTTTGACATTGTGTGTCATTGTTACGACATTCTGGTTCGAAGTTATGTCGCAGCTAGTATGGGATTTGAGATTTACATAATAAACTAAAATGGCATACTGGCTACAACAATTAGCTGGAAATTCTTACTTTGTAATTTAATTATAGAAAATCTATATAGATATAGAATATAGATAGCATAAAAACTTAATTCAAAAATTTAAATCGCTTCTCTTACTTTAATTTACACTTTATATTAAAAGCTAAGAAGTTGAATAAGTGTTTTGATGTTCAATTAAATTAATTATTTGTGGTTGTTGTTGCTGTTGTTGTTGAGAAATATCTTGTGTAGAATAACTTGCTATTATTGTTGGTTTATTCTGTTGAACAATAGTATGATCGTTATTTGCAGTCGATAGAATAAGTCCATTAATTTGTTGATTAGAATTTCTATGAGATTCGATATTCGCCGTTGTTATCGATAAATCTGGTTGTGGTACGTTGATTAAAGGGATAGTAAAACTACTGAAATTGTTGAGTGATCCTGGTCCTATTGCTGAATAAATTGGTGTAAAAGTTGTTGTTGTACCAGAGCCTTAATTTTTAAAAATTATAAAGAAATTAGGTTTCACTTCAAGTTTACTTATTATAGATACCTACATAATGCTGGATATTATAAAGATAATAATATTTGTAATTTGTAATTTGTACCTGAAATTGATTGTATTCTTCCAAATAACTGTTGAGTATTTGTATTGATTATATTATATTGAGTAGTATTTTCAGATGATGATGGTTGAGGGTTAGTTGACGTTGAATCAAAAACTGTATTAATTCCTATCAATTTTTTTCCACCTGGTAAATGAGGATTTCGACATCCTTTACATCTACAATCACTACAAGGCTTTGACTCGACATAACATTGGCATCTAAAATTTTTAAAAAATAGATAAATTTTTATAGAACACTTAGGATTAGTATATTTTTTAAATAATTTTATCTAATTACCTTTGACCACAACATGTTAATTTGCCAGGTACAGTGGCTGCATTTCCACAACGACAACCTTTAGATGGTGGTTTCATAGCATTTGGATAACGAGCCTGAAGTAAAATAACATTATATAAAAAAAGCATTAATTTTAGAATAAAGCTATAAAATCGAATAAGATTTATTAGATTTGTATAAAATTACCTTTAATTTTCTAATCCCTTCACTTTCCACACGTTGAACTACACTACCAACCATCGAATTTGATATAGAATAAGCTGTTGTAGGACTGTTGAATAACGACAATTCATTGCCAAAACTAACATTATTACTACCACTACTCATCAGACTTTTTTGTTCAATATCTAAAGGTAAAGATAAATATAAAGAATATTAGTATTTAGAAAAAATGAAAATGTCTTAATAAATGAATTACTTGAAGTATTAAAAGATGTGCTAATTAAATTGGAAGTATTAATTTTTGTCCCTTTGATAAGTGATAAATGCTTGGTCTTGTCAAGAAGAACGTATCGTTTTGGACCTCCACCACCTCCTGGACTTTTTGAGATAGTACCAGCAACTGTTAAAGTAGTCAATTTTTTCTTTTGGTCCTCAGTCAGATTCTGAACAATTTGTGAATGTGGAATTTTCCTTATATATTTAACTGAATATTTTTGTACTGGTCTTATGAAATTATTTTCCATTTTAAAATCACCAAATTCACCAACAACGGGAACACCAGTACCACTACCATCAATAACAACTTCATTTTCAACCTCAAGAGGTACATCAGGTTCAGGTTCATAAGACTTATCTTCTATTTTAATTATATTATCAAGATTTAGAGTATTTGTACAGATGGTGGTGGTGGCTGCGGCTGCTGGAGTGGTTGTGGTAGTAATAATAGGGACTTTAGTTTTCCGATTTGAAGTTGAAGTTGAAATAAATCCTGATGATGTTGATGGCTGAGGACTTGTATTTCTATTACTGGTACTAGTACTACTTTTAATACTATCAGTGGTCTTTTGAGCATTAGGTTGTGGTTGTGGTGTCTTACTAGGAGGTTCAATTCCAGCTTCAATTGCTAAAAATAGATTTAGAAAAAAATGTATATCATAAAATATATGGATTAGAGATTAGGTAGTATGTAGTGTCTTTATATGACCGTAAAATATAAAAATAAAATTTAAGGGAGAAAGTTAAAGGTTACCTTCAGCTAATGGAACACCATCAAATATTTTGACATCTTGTTTAGACTTTTCTAAAAGTGCATTTCTCCACATATCCGAGTTAATAAAAACAGAACACAAGCTCCTATACCCTTGAAGAATTAAGTTCATAACTTGAGATTTTGGCTCATTGTCCTCGAGTTCACCATCATCACCCACAATCTTGACCATGTCTTCCAGTTGATTAGAATTATAATGCTTGATACATTGTTCACAGTCAAACTCTAGTTTATCAGAACAGTATGAGCAGAGGAAGTGACCACATCTGGGTGATTTAAAAAAATTATCCTGGTCATCTAGAATTTCTTGGCAATTTCTACAGGATACCATGGACCGAAGTTTGGGTAATTTGGTGGCCAACTCTTCGATCACTTTACCGGCTTCTGCGGTTGAGATATTCCCACGGTTTACAATACAATCCACCACTTCCAGGTAGAGAATTAGAATTTCATCTTCAGCATCGTCGTCAACTAAAGAATCTTCATCTGATTCTTCATCCTCTTCCTCACCACTCTCAGCATCTTCGTACTCTGATGAAGAACTGGAGCCGATGGTTATTTCTTCATCTATTTCTTCGCCTATTTCTTCAGCAATTTCTTCAATTATTTCTTCATCATCATCATCATCACCACCATCACCACCACCAGTAGCATTATCATCCTCATCTTCGTTCGAGTCCTAAAAACCATCAAAATCGGATTAAATTTTAAATGACTATTTCTAATGTCTGTTACTAATTTTATTGTCATAATATTAAAATTAAAATCAAACACCAACATACAATAGAACATTAGAACCAAAAAAAATATCAAAATCTAAATTTTTTTTATAAAACTGAATTATCCTAAATTCTAAATCCTAGACCTTTATAATTTAGCTATGAAAAATCAGATTATCGCATCAATACAAGTACCACAGGTACAATTGCGACCAAAATATGATTTCTCGCAGCTGAAGCTGAATAGAACATAATTTAGGTATAGCAGGTGATGCCGCAATACATATAAAATAACAATGACAGTTCCATTCCATTGATAGAAAAAATGACATGACATCAAACTATGAGAATGACACTTGTCACCAATTAACCTGATGATTTTACCACAACTCAATAAGTATATCAAAAGTATGGTTTTAACTTTTAAAGGGTTTAATTGACTTAAATTTAATTATGAATTGAATCTTTACCATTTTTTTAGATAAAGGTTTCTAGTCTTGATTCTGAGTCTTTGGGTCCATTGTCAAAGTCAAATGGGGTGTTTATTTTGTCAATTTCTTGGATTGTCAATGAAGGGTGCCCATCGTCGACTATTTTAATTGTTAAAATAGTAAAATTTAAGTATATACTGAAAAACAGTTAAAATTTAATTAAAATTTAAGAGCTTTTAGAATTTTTTTTGTAAATCTCCACTGTCTTGTCTGCTTTTTGACGGCGGGGTGAAAGTCAACTTTCTCCGAAAAATCTTCTTTTTTTAAATGGGCACTTTTTTAAGGTAGGAACCTGTTGATAGGACCTCGATTGATCAAGGCTAAGTTGACCCAACATGTGACATTTAGGTATAAAATAGTTAGCTAATTGTAATTAAAAATGCATTTGGAATTTGGAATCGAATACTCATATATAGTAGGTATACAGTAGTAGTGTAAGTGCAGTGGGGTAAAATGCTTAAAAACCAAAAAAAAAACAGTTTTAGGTAAATTCGTTCATATTTTGATTTTGATTTTGATTTTGATTGAATTTACTCCTGTATGATTAACCCAAAAATTTTTAGGTTAGGTTAGGGCTTTTAAAAAATTTGGGCTATTTTCATACTAAACTTGGCCAAAATTGATTGGAGACATTTTCGCCTTTTTTGGGGAATGTGAGACTTAAAAACTCTGCTATATTACGGGAATTAAAATAGCCGTAGATTTAAATCTACCCTTCAAATCTACTCTTACTTTTATAAGCTAAAACGGATTTAA
>JAQIXA010003436.1:0-14111 GCA_034699045.1 Nanhermannia cf. coronata Gr-Ori-00579
AAAGCATTAAAAAGCATTTTTTTAAAGCAAAAAAAGCAAGTTTTTAGATTTTAAAAGGCAATATTCTGTTGTCCCTAATTATTATGCTTATGAAATGCTATGATTTGATATTAAAATTTTATATCAAATCATAGCTATGATTTTATAATAAAATCATAATTCATAAATACCCTATCCTATAAGAGTGATTACTGTACTGATTACATATAATAGTATGGTATATTCAACATTTATATAAACGAGCATTTATTTTTAGACTTCTGATAAAGGAATAAATCTTCAAAAAGGAATATTTGCTAAATGTACAGAGCTTATGCTATCAATAAGGGTAAGGGTAGGAGAAAGAAACATGTATTTTGAAATTTTTTTTATTATCATTTTCTTAATAAATTCCTAACATAGATTTGATATGCATTTCTTTTCAGAAATCTGAAGTGCCTGTGATTTCTTGCGTTAATGGTTATGCAGCAGCTGCCGGTTTGAATTTGAATTTAAAATAGACGTGAAAAATACATATTTCAAACGCTTACCTGATGCTTGGATATTTTTTAAGGATGTCAATTGGTTGCGGCTTGTGATTTTGCAATTGCTTCAGATCATTCAAAATTTTCCACGCCAGGGTAAGCATACCTTACTCATATCATGTAAATGTATTTATATGTATGAAATGAGGATAAGATTCTTTGCATTTAAATTAAATTAGAATTTTTTCTTGTATACCTTTATATGAAATTATAATATTTAATGTAGTGCAAACTTTGGCCTTTTTTGTAACACTCCGGGTGTATCAACCTCGAGAGCTGTCAATCAGAATATTGCTGCTTACATGGTCCTCACTGGTCTTCCAATAGGTTAAAAATCTCTAAACACTTATCAGAATCAGATCATGAATACACACTTAGGTATATTCATTCAATTCAACTTAAAAAAACAGATTTTGACCAATTTTTTGACCAATATGTATACTTTTATTTCTACTACCTACTCCTTTTATATCTACATATATTTGGTAATGTATTATTCATTACTATAATTATAACATACATACCTATGCAATTTGGAAAATTCAGACAAAAACGAGATTTTCTCGTTGAATTTAATGAATAAACCGTAGGTATACCTAGTTAATTTTTTATGGCAATAAAATAATTCATAATAGTAAAAGTAAGAATATGGAGTAGGTAGGTTACATTTTACACTTTACTCTGTACTTTCTCCTTAACTTTCACTCTCATCGTTTTCTGCTTATGCTATATACCTATATGATTTTTGATTTTGAATTATAATAGACGCAGAAGAAGCCCTTAGAGCTGGTCTAATTGTTAAAGTTGTACCTGAAGAAAAAATAGGTTAGTTAATTAATTAATTATATAGCAAGTATATTTTACAGATTAAAATAGCAAAATATTTGAGTTTGGTTTGAATATAAAAATTTGAAATACTAACCTTGTAGATTTTCGCGAAATTTTTGTAAAATAGGTACTTTTAAAATAATATAAGTTAACGTACCTACCTACAAAAGCAAGAATTCTAATAGTTCTATTCTAACTGAATAGACTACCTGAATTCGAATTCGAATACATAGAAAAATGCATAAACTATAAACATAATTCATTTTCTTTACAATATTATTTCAGATTCTACAATTAATGAAATATACTCATCTATCAAGAATAAAAGTCGTTCTGTGATAAAATTAGGAAAACAATTCTTTTATAAGCAAATAGAAATGAGATATGAAGAGGCTTTAAGGTAAAATTTAAAATACAATTATTGATGTCAATCTTCGTTTTATTTAAAAAACAAAATAGATAATAATACCCAATTATCTAATAATAGAGTAAATAAAATAACAATTTGTATAACATTTTCTTTTATCAACAAAAACAGAGAAGGTGAAAAAATTATGGTTCAAAATTTACAATATATCGATGGTCAAGAAGGCTTACACAGTTTCAAAGAAAAGAGAAAGCCTGTATGGACACATCAAGATAATTTAGTACAAGTATAATTTTGAAATTGAGACTTACATCTTTCATCTTATATTGTAAAATTCTGATTTTGAAGAATAAAGAATTTCACAACAATCATTATCATAACGTATAACCATAATATACCTATTATTATCTAAATGAGAAAATATACATTGATATCTACTAGATTACTTTAATTATAAAAGAAAATTACTGGTTAGGTTTAGGTAATATTAACAAATACCTATCTATTTTAGTCTTTAGTGCTTTTTATAGGCAGTTTTATCATAAATTGTTCAAATGTTAAATTTTCTACGTCAAAATCTTAACTTATGATTAACATTAATAAAATGAGTCAATTATAATTTTTCTTAATAGTAATGCATTTTCATAAACGAGATAGGTAATTTTAGAATTAATAATTAGGTAGTTAAATATAAGACAAATTTTTTTAATAAAAAGTAGGCAGTATTGTTAGTGTTAGTTGTTTATAATACATATTTAACAATTTAAGAAGGAGCAAATTAATTTTATTAATTTCTATGTACCCTACTAATAGTAGGTAACCTATTTATCTAATCGTACGTAGTACGTACCTGTACCTACTATGAATAAGCACTTCGTTACTTTCAACTCCAACTTGAACTTGAAGGTAGGTTCGTACACAATACATGTATTAAACAGTCCAAATGATTATGTAGAATACAAATATAAATAGAGAAGTAAAAGGTGGGAAAAAAGTGAATATTTTTTTTTGTTTTTTATTTTTTACACGAGTAAAAAATTTTAATAAAAGTTAAAAGTATTATTTATACTGGGTACATACTACCTTACTACTTAATTAAGTACTTGTACAAACTTAATTTTAAAACTCAAATTGTCATTGGACTTATAACATAACACACTCCTACCCCTACAATTACAATTAGTCAAAAAATTATTATTTTGTATTTCTTAATTTTAACCCAAACCCAAATGTAACAAATAACAAAAGATATAAAAGTGAAACTTCCATGTAATATAATTAAAGAAAACAAGTTTACAAATTAACTAACTGGAAACTATATAATAAATGTTTTTAGTTATGTAGTGCAAATAATATCATGTTCAATAACTTTTACCCAAATGTCGACTTATCACTGAAAGCGCATCATCGTCCATAACTGATGGGACCACTGAAGCTGGAGGAGGGATGAGGAATTTCGGCAATTCAGCATAATGAAGTTTGAACCATGAAATGAGAGTTAGAAAACTTGTAAAAGTCTCCCCTCGGAAGTGATATCCTGTTCTACTAACGGTGATATACTCGTGCCTTGAGTGATTCTTCAATAGATATGACAATAAAAAAGTTCCTGGATACTTCTTTGAGGCTGAGACAAGATATTGATAATGTGACATGTTCGGATCCTGTTCTTTTCTACATTTTAAGGTTCGAGCAGCTTCAATTTTATCACCATCAATCCCCATACAATAACTTTTGTGTGACATAAGCTCTTCATTAAATTGAGTAATAGGTAATATATTATTGTCAGTAATTTCGTTCAAATCTTCAAACTCTTCATCTCCAATAATTAATTTTGAACCAACTTCTGTATCACTTGGTTTATCTTCCTCTTTTATAGTAATATATTGATAAATGGTGTCAGTAATCTTGAGCACCAACGTAAGATAATTTAATCCCTGTAAATGTAAACAATTATATTGAAAATGGTTATAGACACGACACAACACAAAAAACAGGAAAATTAGCGTTTGCTTAGTATTAGGTAAAAGTAAAAATTGGGGATTTTCAAATGATCTGAGCAAGAGCAATCGTAAACGTAAATAGTATTTACACCGACACCACACAGTCTGAAAATACTAGATACTCGTTTCTATGCTGAAATCATTCAGTGAAGGTGTCAATTAATTACAACTGAATTTCAAAATATAATTAAAATTAGGTAGATCGAACTCGAGTAGAGTAAGATTGAGTTGGGGAAAGGAAAAAATGATATAGGTACCTAGTACTAGTATAAATTCAATTTTAACTCAACTCGAAATTAGTTAATTCAAAGATATATTTTTACCTTTGAAGAAGGTCTTATAATTATTGATCCAATGGGTTTATTCTCCAATATTTGAAGACCCTCTTGATGAGTGACATTTTTAAACTCTGGATGATTTGACTTCCTTAAAGATAAATTACTCACATTTTTCTTTTCAGCTTCTTTTTTCATCAATTCGATTTTCTTCGAAGCTTCCTTCTCTGCATTAACATCATAATATTTATCCACTTCATTATCTACCATTTCTTGCTTTTTACTTTAAAAAAATAAAAAGAGTTGAAATTATTTTATCATTTGCTATCAATTAAGTATCGATTATCTTATCAGTTATCAGTTAATTTGCATTACGATTTATGAACTTAACGAACCTAAAATATTTATTAGCATCTTTTAAATCCGATCCTCTTGAAGTCAATTCTATATCTAAATAATCTTCACTCTTTCTAAATCTTGTTATTCGCACATAGATTGCTTTATCAATAAAAATCATTTCGTCAAAAACCTTCCTTGATATTTTCGCATCTGATATCTTATTATACGGCAAAATCCCAACAATCCCTTGCTCCAATTCCACTCTCACATACTTTACTTCGCCTAAGCATTTCTCAACATGTTTGGCCATGTAATGTCTGTCTTTCATTTTAACATCACACATTTGACATCTCCATAATTCATCATCTCCCAGATCAGGAAATGGAATCTGCTTATTATATTCAATGCCTTTAAATAGTAAAAAAAATATTCAAATAACAGTAAAACATTGAGATTTGAGATAAAAATAGAAAATAGAATTAAAAAATTTGAATTAAAAAGTAAGTATACTATTCATAAATACTTAGTTACTTGATATTCTAATAATTATTAGATTATAATTTAGAATAATAATAATGCTTTATTTTTAATTGTTTACCAATAACTGTTCCAATATACAATTTTCCTTCTTGAATCTTGAGTCCATTTGTTAGCATATTCAATGTTTCCTCGGCTAAATTTGATACATACGGATGTCTCTTATCCATGAAAGGCATATTTAATTCATCTCGAATCAGAGCAAGACTGGTTTCATTGTAAATATGTTCTAAGCCATCGTCTTTCTAAAATTTGAAATTAAATTACCTACATTTAAAAAATTATTTTCTTAAAATACTCTACACGTACTTTATAAGATGCGTATTTCTTTAAATCGATATCATCTAGTCCTTTATCTATTGACTTAAAAATATCCTCAATTATGTTACTATTATCCATTTCCCTGTCTCGATCTAAAGCAGCAATGGCAATTTCCCGTGCTTCGTCATAATATTCAGGAATAATTCTTGTAGAATCCAAATGTTCAATATAATAATCAGATCTATTCAAAAAAATATTATTCATACATTTTACCCATAAAATCTAAATGTTTACGGATTATTTACGTATGATAAAGTTCATCTGTGTTCAGTTTAATAAATCCAGAACAATTCCGAAAAACTAAAGGTCCCAATCCGCCAATTGTAACTAATTGAGTCCTATTTTCAAGCTTTGCCGGCTTTCTTTTAAATGCCTAAAAATTAAAAAAGATAGTAAATATAATTAAGTAATAAATAAATGTAAATGTAAGTATACCTATACCTAAACCTACCAAGGTATCCAATATAAATATTAGGTGGTACCTATATTATTAATAGGTACTTACTGATAACAAGTTAAATGCTTTACTTGGTCCCAGTCCAGAGATAAAATGCAGCAAATTGGAGTAATAAGGATCTGATAAGATTTTGTCAAAATCAACTCCGACCTCATTGATTATATTCACGAACTCAGAATTAATTGCATTAAGCAACAATTCTTGATTGACTGAACCTTGTAAGGGATGTAATCTCAAGCAAAGTATATCATCTTTATGACATAGTTGAGAAAATTCAAGAAGTGGGTCACGAATTCGTCTTGCAAGTGATACACCTTCTTTGACATAAAGTGGTAAATTATCCTAGAAAATTGTAGAATATTGAAAAAAAGAAAGAATTTCTATATTTATATATAAGTATATTAGTATTAGTGCAGCGTACTACCCAATTATTTAAGCTAATTGTAGAGACGGTCATAATTTATGACAATGACTAAATTATACTAAAATTAAATTATTATGAAGAATAAAGATAAACACAAAAATGCCCTGCTAAAAAGAAGTTCATATATCAAACAATAATCTGATGTCTTCTTCTAATACTAATTACGATTAGTGTCACTTTTTTTATCATTTTAATAGGGTCTAGCTCTAGCTACCAATAATACAATATTGAACTTAACACCTTTATTAATAAAAAATAAAAAGTTACTTACTTTAATGTACGAATTTTTAGATCTTGCAATTATTTGAGATAAATCTGTAGCTATTATTTCGACCGATAAATTAGGAAAATCCCCACTCGTTTCTTCAATGGTATGCTGAATAAGATCCATAATTTCTCCTTTAATTCGTAGAGATGAATATGTTTTTCCACCAATTACAATTACATGAGGCTTAAAGTTCTTGAGCATTTTAACTAAAATATTGAATTCCTAAATTATAAAATAAAATAAATATCATTGAACCTAATCTAATCATTAATAATAATGATTAAAAATTTTAAAACAAGACAAACATTTGTCTGCCTTTCTGATAATCCATAAGTTGCTTCAGACGCGAATTCCCTATCCCTATTCCTTAATTTAACTTGGGGTCGCCTCAAGAAGGATCTTAATTCCAAATGTTCATAATATTCACCATTTTGATCAATCAAAGTAACGTATATAGGATAGTCATAATTATCATCAGGAAACACAACTGACATTACTCTAATTCCATCTTTACTTGACCAATCGGGTGAATTTTCTTTTTTCTTATTCTGATTCTCGAAAAAAAATGGTCCAACCTTTAAAATAATGTATTCATTCAACTTATGTATAATTTTCATTTATTAGGTATTTAGATTTCGAGATTTCGATTTAAATGACTACCTACCTTAATTCTTTCCTTTATTTCTTGACGGCAAGCTTGAATTATGAATTCATGGGCATCCAATTTCATTTTAGTCTTCAACATATTTTGCATTTCTGGAAAAATAATCTTCTCTAATGCATAATTAACGACTCCCACACGTTCTTTATTCCATGCCTGAACTATTTCATTCCCTAGAGTCTAAATGAGATAATATTTTTGAATATCCGTATAAAGCATAAGCATACTTAGGCGGCAAATAGAAAAGATTTTATATACATAAGAAATCATTTACCACTAATCTTTTTATCTTAAGTGTGACTTACATCGTATACTTTCCGAATAACTCGACGACATGCTTCTTTGATAGTATTACCATCACCGATAGTTAAAATGATTAACTTTTCCTTTTCAGCTTCAAGAAAATGAAGAAATTCATCTCCCTTAAATGCTTCATGAGGTTTCTTCGTCAAATATTTAAATCTATAATTAATAAGAAATCTTGAATGATTCAAATAAGGTTCCTTGATGGTAGATAGAGAATAGAGGCAAATAACAACTACCTATATAATGGATGAAGTTCATCAATATGACTTTCTCCTTTCATAGTTGGTCTCACATCAATGGTAGCTTTCTCCAAAAATATTTCACGAATACATTTTTTAATTTTAGGATCGCGTGCAATCATTTCAGCTAACAAATGCTTAGCTCTTTCTAGAAGCCAAGACGATTCAACTCCAAGATGATTGCTGTTGTTAAATTTAATTCATAAAAATTAAAAAAGGTTACAAGCTATATTAGTATTTATAAGAGAAACAGAATAATTACAATACTTACTCTTCAATAATTGTTTCAGCCAATTCATTGGGATATATTGCACAAGGTTTGACAACTTCAAAAGAGGGATAGTTATTTGGCTCCATTATACCCTTTCTTATTTCTTCAAAATTCATTGCAAAATGTGGTAAAAAATCAATGGCAAATGATTTAAGACCTCCTTCATAACAAGAAGTTTTTGAAGAAACTTTAAACTTCTTAGTTCTAGTTTGTTTAATACTACTAGGTTCATCATTATTTTCATCAGCTGCTAGAATTTCTTTCTTTCTTAAGTTTTCATTCAAATAAGGAACTAAAAATCCATAATAAAACGAGAAACACTTTTGATAATACGCCAAATCTTCAAGTGAGTTAATTGAATTGACATCATTTAAATCTTCTTCAGTAATTGGTCTCAACTAAACAAGATAACAAATATAATAAGTACATTAACCAATAATAATTATATTTAAAATGAATGCCATGCCCGTCATATTATTTTTTATATTATGTTCTATGCATATTTCATTTAAAATTCAGATCTGAAAAGCCTAATTTTGAACTCAATTTTACAATTGCAAACAAGTAAACAAATCTTCGGACAAAAGTTGCAAATCTAAATTAAATTACTTAATACCTAAGTACTCATACATCTTAATAATATTATAATTTTACCCTTATAAGATTTCTTATTTTTAATTCATCTTCTAGCAAGTCAGAATCAACCGTGAAATCTTTCATTTGACTCATAAGTTTGTACAAGTTCTGCTTTCTTTGCTTTAATTGACAATACTTCATGTCCAAGTCAAAAATTTTCCAAATATGAACTGTCTTCAATGGCCTTATGGGTCCTTCGTGATAAAGTGCAATATATGGAATATCAAACATGTCATTTCTCATTAAATTTAAAACAGTCTTGATTTTTTCAAGCTTTGAATCAATAAAAACTTCTTGTTCTATAATTTTGTCTTCAATTAATACTTCTTCATCATTATCATGATCTTTCGCATTACGCGAAGGCATACAAGAAACAGCATCATCATCCCAATCTTCTTCATTATCTTTAGCTTCTTTAACTTGAGCAACTATATTTTTATTTGATGAATCAATATCCAAACATTCATCTTTGAAATATGGTAGCATCCAATTTGCTTCTTCGTCAAGCTCATTATCATCTATAGGTGCAAGCACAGGAATTGAACGTCTTTGATATCTTTCTGGCTCATCTTTTCTATTAATTTCAATGCTTTTCTTATCAAGGAATTTATTTTCAATTTCAGCTGGCTCATAAAATTTTATAATTTCAGTTTTCTTCGTCTTAACTGTCGTTTTTCTAAAAATAAGTTATTTTATTATAATTGTATTAAAATAAAACTATATTAGATATTAAA
Source organism: Nanhermannia cf. coronata Gr-Ori-00579 (assembly GCA_034699045.1). Taxonomy (NCBI): domain Eukaryota; kingdom Metazoa; phylum Arthropoda; class Arachnida; order Sarcoptiformes; family Nanhermanniidae; genus Nanhermannia; species Nanhermannia cf. coronata Gr-Ori-00579. Next base: position 9,188 of record JAQIXA010003436.1, read on the forward strand.
TAATTTTTTATAAACTAGGCATTAAATTCATGATTCAATATAAAGCCCCCTACCTTATTCCGATATCATCATCATAGTCATCACCGTCTTCGTTTTCATCTTCTTGTATTATATCTTCATAAACAAAATCAGCACCAAAAATATCTTGAGCTTTCCGTATTTCTTGTTCTAAATGTCTCGGGTAATCATTTCCAAAACTGTCCCTTCCACGTCTCCTCCTTTTTGATTTTGAGCCTGAAGCATATTCATCAACTATAAAATCACGAACATCATCGTCACTTTCACTTTCCGAATCTGATCCAACTTGACGTGAACGCGCTGGTGGTTTTTTTGCCACAATTTCAACATTCTTTATACAATGAAACAATAAAATTAGCAATTATAAACATAAAAAATACATATTATATTAGAATTAGGTATAATGGGTCATAGTCATAGTTATACTAGCTGTGGTCAATGAGTCAATGAATCTACTAGAATTCGAATACCTAATAGTAATGGCAATGCAGCCACATTGCCAATAAAATTTTGTGAAATATAATTTCATCTATAATCTCTATTCTACTTCTTCTCTTCTATTGTAATAATCTCTCTTATTTAATAAAACTATTAATAAATCAATTGAATTCTCACCTTATCTCTTTCATCATCAGAAAGATCGAAAAGTTCATTAGCTATCTCTTCCTTGTCATTTTTCTGCGAATTGTCTTCTTCGTCAGATGAGTCAATTCTTCGTACCCTTTTAAATTGCTAAAAACCAAAACCAAACAGCTAAATTAACAAAAAAAAATGCAAGCAAAATGTTTATAAAATAAATATAATGGACAAATAGAAACAACTTGACTTGACGAGTAAAAATTAAAAAAGGCAAGTACCCTAGTCTTAAATTACCTTTTTAACTTTATATCCAAGATTTTCTTCTAAAAGATAAAAATCCTCATCATCAAGCTTAAGATCATCATCTTCATCAATATCTGGAAGATCTTCTTTATCCTCATCTTCATTGTCTTCACCTCGATCTTTTCTTTTTAAACTAACAATTGAGGATTCAACAACACTCTTGTCGTCGTCAACTTCCATACCCTCAACATTTTCATCTTCGTCTTGCTCCACATTGTCTTCATTTTCTGGGTACAATGTTGGTGGTGATGGAGAATCCATTTTATAAACCTTATTGAAAGCAGAAGCAGTTCAGGATTAGATAAAAAATTAAAATAGATAGAAAAAAATAATAGCAAGCTTTATATATATACCTAAACATAACCTAACCTAATATAATTAGCTTTTATTTATTTTATTATATTTCTCAAATCTAATTAATAAATCACCAGACCAGTTAGTTCGCTAGAATCTAGATTCTTCGAGCTCACAAAACAAATAAAGTAAAGTAACTTACAACCTACACTGCACTGTAATTTTGCCTTTTTATGAGACAATAGTCGAGAGATTCCAGATTCCAGATGAATGAATGCACTAACTATATATATGCTAATCTTAAATATGAAATTATGTAAAGCAATGCTTGCTAAATTATATTTAAAATGTTACAGTTACAATTTAGCTAAGCTAGCCCTGCCTGCCTGAAAAATCCAATTTTAAGCTTTAAAACTAGTTTTAACAAGAAATTTTAAGATTAAAAATGTCATAAATATTAATTTGGCTTTTAAGAGCTAAACTGAAACAAAATTGACATGCGATTTGTAATACATTATGTGATATGCAATAATTGCAATGTAATTTTCAAAAATTACTTTAAGATCTACAGTCGGTCCACGTCCACGATACGATTAGGTTACCTAATTTAGGTTTACGATTTATAAAATAAATAACTTACGTGTACGATACGACGAGATAAAGGTCAGATTCAGGTCAGTTCAGCTGTCAATTTAACAATTTTAAGGAGAGGTGAGCATCTTGACAATCGATTGGAGAATGTAATGGAAGTGGTGAAGGTCGTGCGTGGTTGATGAAGTTTTAATTTTAATTAGAAAAATCTTAAAAAATTGCTCACCAAAAAACATTCTTTTCTGCTCGCTCTTGCTTCGCCTTCGCATTACAAAATTTACATTCACTTCGGATATAAGTTTAGAAGTTCGGATTCGCAAGCAATTCGATTCGATTCGAATTCGCATTGCATTGTATATTCAATTTTGCTTTTTATTGTGCAGATGCAGCTCTCTAGCGGTGTTGCAGTTGCTTGCTAGTTTTTAGAAAGAAAAAAGTTTTTCGAATTTGGTTTGGAAGACACCGAAAACTGAAAACGGAAACGGATGTTGAAGAGATAATTGTTATTGTTGTTGTTGTTTTGTTGCTTGACTGAATTTTGAACTTTGACCCAGGTCAGGTTAGGTTGGAAAGGTAAGTTGACTAAAAATTGCAAATTTGAGGCTAATATAATATGTGGCTCATCAGTATCAGAGCCAGAGCTGAATAAACAGAAGTAGGTGAAGGTCGAAAGCTAGGTGAAAGCTCCTTTTTTGCTTTCACTTTTAAATTCATTATTATTTATGCAATAGGCAATGATTAATGATACATATTTGTTTTAGTTGACCTTTTCTGTTTTCTCTCACTGTGGTATTTGTAAGTAGGTCGTAGGGTATTAGTTTGTTTTTTGTACTATTCTGTAATCGTAAAGGATAAAGCAAATTAAATAGTATCATACGATAGTATGCATTATGTACCTAATTACTAATTACAAGCCTTCAAGCCCAAGCATTGAGTAATTTAATTATGCTTTCTCTTTCTTTGTTTTTTTAGGTCATTCTTCTTCTAATTTTTGGCTGAGCTGAGCTAGTGATAGTGATTCGTCTTCATTCAATTCCAATTCCAATTAGGTACTTAAGTACTTTCATCTTTAAAATGGAAGGCTTAGAAGGAAGAAAATTGAACAAGGTTGTATCATACTTGAATCATCTATCATCAAAGGATTCGTTGATTTTAAAGGATATAGATATCTCACCTAGGGAGATAGGTAAATATTAAATATTTTGTGCAGCAAAACTTCTTTTATTTTATAATATTTAATAAGGGAAATCTCGAGATAGGGTACCTGATTTAAATATTTTTTTTATTTTTATTGTTACCTATTGTTTATTTTTATTATTTTAACAATTTATAAAGATAAGGTACTTTAAAGGTACATACTACATACCTAATATATCTAAACCTATAATGCATCTTTTAAGGGTTTATATAGGCCATGATAAGCACCTTTATATTTTTATAGAAGTTTTATTTGCATTTAAAAAAATATTTTTTTTTACTGATTTGAACATTGCATTGTATGATCATTGATCATGAAACTTAGGAACTAAACATTCAAGTATTTTTATAGGTCAATCAAAATTAAAATGGAAAGCCGGACAAGCACTCGAAACCTTTACTAAATTGAGATTAGGATTTGGAAATACTGAAAAGGATAAGGATAAGAATAAATGTGATTCACAAATTGTTGCTCTAATTAATAAAAACAGAGTAAAGAAAAAAGAGGATTTTAAACAAAATGCCACAAAAGTCGATGAAACGAATTCAAACAAGAATTTGAATATGATGGGTGTGAAAAATGAAAAAAAGGATGTGAATGTCAGACCGGATTTAAAATTTTGCCCTCCAAGACGTATTTGTGAAGAAGGTAGTAGCAAGTACTCAAATGAGGGAAAGCCAGAGGTAGACATATCAGACAAACAAAATAACATGTTCAATTCATTTAGTAAACCCAAGCTATTTGAGGCAGTCACAGCTAGTAATTTAAGACCAAAGGTTCAAAATGTTACTGAAGAGAATTCAAGAAAACACAGCTATACTAATGAAACAACTAATGTTGAACAAAATGGAACTGGAAAATGGTCTCTGTTTGCTTCAGGTCTTACTTCAAATTCTATTTCTAGTTTTAACAAGAAAAACAATAATAATAATTTATTTATAGATCCATCAATTCCATCGTCTAATACTAATGGGAATATGAAGCCACAATTAAATAAACTTACCAATGAGGAAAAATCACATGGATTCACAACAGCTTATAACCAATTGGTAAGTTATGTCGATTGAAAGAAATCGAAATCAATTTTTTCTTTATTCTTATTCACATACTAGTTTAATAATACTATATCGAGGCAACCATATAGACTAGGGCATATAAACTATAATAAAAGTTTTCTATGAAAAATAACTAGGTAATAAACGATAAAGCAAAAGGTATCAAACGTAATCTGCCAACTCCCAGTGAGCCACAACCCCATGTTTCAGGACTGAAGAAAATAACACAACGTGTACTTGAAAATAATCAAGAGAAGAAAAGTAAAAAGGCAGATGATCCACCAAGAAATGAAGAGTAAATAATTTAGAATTTTATGAACTTTTATACTGAATACTTCCACTTTTTGATAATGTTTTAGGTTAGAGGAATTGCTGACTCACGATCTTTTAAAAAATGTTGATCCTAAGATGGTTGAAGCAGTCCTTAATGATGTTAGTATACGATACTTAACTGGATACTTACTTTTTTCAACTTTTATTAAACATAAAAATACTAATAAACATGTATAAAATATTTCATTCTTTCAGGCGGTCGAAGTTGATCAAACTTCTTGGGACGACATTGCTGGATTAAAAGATGTTAAAAAAACTCTTAATGTAAGTTTTTGGTCAATTTAATTTAAATTTTCAGAAAATATTTATTACATGCATACACTTTTATTGGATATTTTAAAGGAAATTGTCGTTTTGCCAATATTGCGCCCTGATTTATTTTCTGGATTGAGAGGTCCACCAAAAGGAATTTTGCTATTTGGTCCTCCTGGAACAGGTGAGCACATAACTGTTTCTAATCTTATTCAATTTCAATGTATTAAATTTTCTTTATTAATATTAATATTATATTTCAAAGGGAAAACTATGATTGGTATGTATTTTAAACTTCATT
>JAQIXA010003437.1:0-14110 GCA_034699045.1 Nanhermannia cf. coronata Gr-Ori-00579
AGTTCGGGACTGGACAACCTTATCAGACATAAAATCTAATAAAATCACCATAATTACCAAATTGTCAAATAATCTTGCCTAGTCATAAAGTTTGAATACCTATTTATTTTTTAGAAAAGTTGATTACAAAGCTTAAATTTTAACTTTGTCCAGCTCGCTTTTTAAGTCCTCAAATTCAAATAGCTTTCTCGAGTACCATATTATATATTTAATATTCTTTAATATTTTCTTATTTTTAATATTTTCAAAAAGTAGGGTTATTCCGAGTTAATATTTTTTATAAAGTTTTCACTGTGTAAGATTCATATTACAGACATAGGTAATATTTAAAAGATAAAGTACTTTTTTGTATTTTTGTTTTAACTATCTAAATATCTGCTATCTTTAGATTCAATCGATTGAATCGGCCACTTGATCTTCATTGTAGTGACAATGTATTCTGATTCCGAGGACTCAAATATAGAAATTGATGAATATGGTGCAAGTGGATATATACACAATTATATGAATCATAGAGACCAAGGTCCAGCTTCAAATCAAGACTCAAGTACTAGCAATAAGAGAGAACATGCAATTGGTTACCCTCTATTATGCATATTTTCAATTAAAATCATGAATTTCAATAAAACCATATTTTTCTTTTGGAAAGTATAGTAAATATCGAAGACTATTATTGCAAAGATGCTCAAATTCCATTCGAGGTAACTGAAGTGATGCCTTTTGATTTTGATGAGACATTGGAAGATTCTTCAAAAATGAATGATAAAGTTCAAGAAGCATTGATGGAAGAAAGTAGTAGTATAAATCGACGTAAACTAAGTCGTGTAACCAAAAACGTACTTACAAATATAGTTAATGAAAAGAATCCAGTGAAATTAAATCACGAGACACTCCTCAGCTATCAAATCGATGGAACTAATGGGGAAATTGTTTATTATGTCGGTGAAGTTCAAAAGTCTCGAGCATTAGACTGGATTGACAAGTTTTGGTTTCAAGGTTCTAGTTCTAGATATCCATTCCAGTCTTAATTTAACTTTTTCAATGGCTTGTTTTGCTTTTTTGCAGGAAATCGTGGACTATCATTAATCCTTTTAGATAAATCATGTAAACCCCTTTATTTGATTGAACGGCTTACATCATGCTGCATTGTAATATCCTACTACACCCTAATAACTACTTTAATAATAAAATAAAATTGATTTCATGTCATGTCATGATGCACCTACTTTTTACAAATAATCTTCTATTCCCATCCTATCCTATTTAGATGTTTTGTGCTTTCGCTTTTTTCGGTGGCGGGGTAAACTGACTATTGAAGTGTAAAAAATTTAAACATTATTTTAATATTCAATATAGAAATTGGTTGTGTCAAGAATGGAAAGCAATGGAAATGTCATGGTTGGTACTGTAATGCCGAACAAATCTCGAAGTTTTGTTGTTTTTGATTGGGCCACTGGAGCTGAAGTTGAGGTTATAAGAGAATGGAACACAGGTGGATAATATAAATAATTTAAAAAAATTGAAAAAATTGAAAACTAAAATCCCTATTTTCTCATATAGCGAACTTATTTCGTCCACCAAATTTAACTGAACAATATCTTTATAGGTATGCATTAAATCAACACACCTTAACACTTTTCCATAATTATAATTATAAGTCTACTTTGTACCTACATAACTATAACCTTGTATTAGCTATACAAGTACAAGTATCTAAGGAATAGTACTTACATTTACATTTACAAGAGGTAAGGTAGAGCAGTTACTTAAGATTAGTACCTATCCAACCATACCTTACCAACCTGAGAGTATTGATTCGTATCTTTTGATAATTGGCTAATTTTTTTAGAATTTCGAATAAAATGGGACAAATTGGACTGATTTCAAAAGAAACTGGAGATACACCAAAATCTTCAGACGCAACTAAAAAGATCTTTCTCGAGATGCCGACTGACGTCAGTGACAATATTAGAATCTTACTACTAGCCACAGCACTTTCATTCGTAATGAAATTAATAAATCGCATTATGTATTTCAATTTCAAGGTAATAATATTATACCTTTTTTTTAAGGATTTTTGCATTACTGAGCGAAACAAGCCCCACGTTTTTGCTTTTGTGACACTTTTTTTGCTTAATCTACTCTTGATTGCATGGGTATGTAACTTAATTTATCTTTATCTCAATTGTTGTTTATCATTTAATCATGAATTAAATTGTGGTCTTTTCTTGTGCTCAAGAAAACTAATTGGTAATAGTTAAATTCCAAATCCAATTAGAGAATCGAATGATAAGATATATAAGAATAATGAAAAATATTTAACTGATTCGATAATCTGATTCAACTACTTACTCTCGGTATTCTTGAAACTTACTGCCATAAAAACAGAATTTTAATCATGAACATAAATCTTAAAAGTCCGTAACAAAAATGTACAGTATTAATAACATACCTACCTACCTACATATTGATATTTGATTTTTTCGTTTATTAGGTAGCTGGCTGGGTTATTTTGGGTGAGTGGGGATATTTTCAATAGCAGTGCTAAAAAATTCCACAAAATAAATCCTAAAATGCCAAATTCTGCATTATATTATTAATTAATGTAAATACAATTATTGAAATAAGGAAAATGAAAGCCTTCTACATGTTTTGTTTTTAAAATGCTAATGCTATAAAAATGTATTAATAATTGTAGGTATTACATATTCACAATTTAGTTCTAGTATTAAATATTATAATTTATGAAATGTAAATAAACGTGTTTAATTTTACTCGCTACTAATCTGTGTACCATACTGTTATTCTATATTATGAAGTACCTAATTGTAGTACCCTACCTACATTTTTTTCATCTAGATCTGAAAAAATCAATTATGGTTCAATTTACTTATTGAATGCAAAGTTGAAGCCAAAAGTGGTATTATCACTTTTGATTAAATTAATTGATATTAATTGATTTAAATGTATGTATCAATTTTTATTTAAATAAAACTTTCAGGAGTCAAATAATATATGAAGATATATATGCGAGTGATTTAAATTATATACCGGTAATTCTAATTTCCTTACTATATATACTTTCTCCAAATGAAGAAAGTAACTTCCAAATTAATTCATTTATTTTAAATAATAGGTAGGTACTTTTTAAATTTTATTAAGTTTATTTTATGAAAATAAGCCTTATTAGAATAATTAGAATTATTTTAGAAAAATTACCTAGTCGAATTGAAATTAAACAAAATGTTCCAGTATTAACATTACATAATTAATCTTATTACAGCAAGAAACTTTGTAAATCATGAATGCTTATTCTCTTTGATCTGAATTATCTTATTGCACATTTGCAAACCTACTTATTAATTTATGGTTCATAGCAGAATAGAACTTATCATTTAAATTTTTAAATATCACATAAACCATAAACCATTACTAAAATTTATATTAACTTTGAACATTATAACAAAACACAAAATTAGGTAGTACATACTATTATTTGTATTCAACTATACATAAACTGATGTTAACTAATTTTCAACAAATCCTAATTAGTAGCTTTCGCTATTTTCTCTCTGATGCCAAATACTTAAAATTTTAAACTAACAAGAACAAGGAATAATAAAGTATAAAGAAATAATAAGGAATATAATAATAACTCTTAACTTTAGATTATAATTGGTTTTTGAGATTTTGAGATCACATATTTGACTTTTGACAAGAAAAGAATAAGAATTATGATTATTGTTATACTTTACCTAGACCTTTTTCTTAATGGCTCCATTTGTGAAAGTAATATCATCATCTTTTGACACAATAATTTTATGCTGTTTTCGAATAATCAGTAATAGAAGAAAGTTTATGATGTATGTCGAAATACAAACTAGGCAGATATCTCCAAGAACGATGAATAAGATATATCCAAGATAAATTGATGACAAATTAGCAGCAACGACCAGAAAATATTTCAATCGAGTTATATTTTTTCTATCTGACAAAGCTAAACAAGTACATATATATCAAGTTAATAAAGTTCTTTTATTTTAATATCTTGGTATTTAATATTAACCAATTACCCAAAAGAAAGAAAATGAGATAGAAAGCGAATCCATATACTCCATTAGATTGATTAAGTGGTGAATCTTGACCATCTTTGACAATTTGTTCAACAAGCCCAAAACCTTTTCCATACCTTTAAATAAGTAAAATATACAAAAATAATTTAATTTTACATCTTATGGTTAGATATTTATATTCAAAATTAATAAATAAAATGGTAGGTATTTACTTTGTTAAAAACACGTTGGAACAAGTAATTCGCTTAGTAATATCGCAAAGTGCTCTATAATCAGGATCATTTGTTCGAGAATATCCAACATAAACTGAATAATAAGACAAACCCATTCCCATTAACGCCAGTAAGATTGTACACATTCGATATTTCTTTAATATACGAGCTTTATCTATTTCTTCCATGCTTATTCTATGAGTATCAGAGAGCCAACTCATTTCTAATGAATTCAAATAAAAAGTAGTAAAATTAAAAATTTTAATTTGTCAATTTACAAATATTTACACTTACCCAAATTAAAGATAATAATGCAGAATCCAGAACGAAATAATTGAAAAAAAAATATTTTAGAATAGTTCCAACAATCAAATAAAAGACAGTGTAGTGTAGAAGTGAAAAATGTCTGGAGGCTGAGGCTGAGCTGATACAACTACTATAATAAAAAAAAGAAGTAAATCAATTTTGTACAAATTGTATTGAAAGAATTTATGGTTAGTAGAGGTAGTAGTAGTATTTTGATAAGCTGTATAAATATGATTATAATGTCTAATCGGAAGATAGAAGTGTGTAAACGTAAGTAGAAGAGTAGATTGGTCTCTAGTATAGATTAATTTGGTTATAGTACATGGTACTATAATCTGTAATATGTAGTAATAAAAATCTAATTCATCATTTTATATATTAGGTTACAATTACTATTAAAAACCTATCTGTATTACTACACATTTAATAAATTTTAAAAATAGGAACCTAACTAAAGGGTATAAATAAAAGAAATAACCTTTCATCGTTCGTTAAACACATTAAATTTTTTAAATTAGTTACATTCATTAGGTACATTTACATTACATTATTTAAACTCATTTATCATTATCATATCACTATCACATATGATAATGAAAATAATAAAGATAATCATATTTGTTTTGTTCTTGAGACAGGCAGGTTAATAAAAAAAAACTTACCAAAAGTTTTACAAATCCTACAGGATTAAAAGATAAGGAAACTTTTGCTACTGTTCAAAAGTTTCGGATTTAGGTTCCAGCAGCTCCAATACCTTCTTCTTTGTCTTTAACTATTCCCAAATATAATTTCTACAAGTTGTAGACTACAACTGCAAATGTCAAAGGTCAAAAACACAATAATTAGAATCATAAATGGAGAAAACATCAGAGTTTAGTAATTAAAGTAACTACCTACTCTAACCTGCCATGTATTATACAGGGTGATTCATATATCTATGGCGAAAATTATATATACTATAAGAACTTTTTCGCCATAGATATATGAATCACCCTGTATATGTAGTATCTATTTACCTTATAAAATACTAACTATAATACATACAGAGTATTATAAGATACATAGGTAAGTAGGGTACATAATATATTTACTTATCATTATCAGCATAATATTATACAAATATTATGCTCAGTAGCTCAGGATGACTCAAGATTAGAATTAGGATATGAATGGATATGATACATTAAGTTAATTTAGACTTCTGAGAAACCCGTTCTTGGCCTCGCATAGGTAAGTATAAATTTTAAGACCAAAATTAGGGTTTTTAGGGCTAAATTAAATGAATAATCTACAACTCATTGACAAATATAAACATAAAACAAGTAAAAAGTAAGTACTTTACTTTAAATTAACTTTAAATGAGAATTAAATGAAATATTTACCTACTTTATTATTTAAGGTAATCCTACTAGGTTATTAGTGCCTATGCTACGGCCTGATTGGATTTTTTAATTGTTCTTACTTTTTGACAGTGACAGCGGTTGAGAATCTGAGAATGGAGCCTGAGCTGGAGTGTCAACTGATTGTCGTAAATATCTTAAGATTAGGTAATAGATAAAGCTAATTAACTAATCTACCAATAATTTGCCAATTTTAGATAAAATAATTTTATAGAGTTTTTGTTTTTTGACTAGCTTTTGGCTTTTTGCTTTGAATTTGAAGTTGAAGTTGAGTTGAAGTTGAATTTTGTGGTTTTTTGAATTTTCGAAATTATTGATTCTGGCCCTCTATCTACAAGACGATTTTTTTACCCTCTATTTCTAAAATTATAATAATATTTTGAATTTCTAAATTCTTTCTGTTTTCGTTTTTGCTTGCTATTTTTTTAAATTTTCTTTTCTGATATTTTGATGGTCCATGTCCATCTGTGTCCTGTGTTAATAGTTATTCTGCAAAAATTAACTAATTTTTCTTATTAAAGACAATTTTAAATGCAAAATAACCAAAACAGGAAGCCAAAACCAGAAGAATAAGATTCCGACCGAGACCGAGCCTCGAGGACCAAGACCTCATCATCTTTAGCAGTAGGTCTGCTCTGCCTTCTCGGCTTAGTATTAGTGATCCTTGACCTTGGCCTCAAATATTCATTTTTTGAATTTAATACTAACTATTTACGGTTAGTATTGTAATTGTTTTAAATGCTTTGTATACAGGGTTAACTATACAAGTAACTATACCGAATTTTTTTAAATTTAGGCTGTTCTATTCTAAAATATACTTAAAAGATCCTCAGATTTTTAACATTTGTGTGGCATGAAATCGATAGGGAATTTAACGGGGATTACGAACCTTGCTAAGATGAACAGGTCAAAAATTATTGGTCAACGAACTTGAACATAAAACCATTTGAAAAATGTGATCTTTCGACAATTCGATTTCACGTCTCGCATTATGTTAAAAAATCTGAGATAGTATAATGTAGTTGTATTGTAGTATTTACAGCCTAATAAAAGGTTTTAAAAATTTCGGCATAATATTAGGTAATATTTGGAAAAACCCTGTATTAAATGTAATTTGTAATGTAACATGGGTAATAATGGATTTTTTAAATTTTAATTTAGAATAAAGAGAGAAAGATGAATAATAATGAATTACCTGGGCCCTCAAATCTGAATTCTACAACGAATCTTAATATTAATAGCTCCATTAGTTTGGGTTCCAGCTCAAGTACAAATACAAGTGCAGGTTCACCAATTAAAAAAACGAATATTTCTTTATCGTCAGCGTCCACCGCTGTTACAGTAATACAACAGCAACCCACAGTTATTAAGAAAGGGGTCAAACGAATTGCTATCACACCAAATCCTAGTCATCAACTTAAAAATGGGATTGGTGTTTTTGTTTGTGGTGGTACTGATAGTGATAAATGGGAAGAGAAGACTGGTGACCTTTTGTGCCCAATCTGTTATGAGGCCTTCAAGCACCCTCACATCACTAAATGTGGGCACACATATTGTCAAGAATGCATTCTAAGATGCTTGGAAGTTGGCTCCAGGTGAGTTTAAGTACCTATATATCAAACTTAAAATACTAGGTAGAGTACTTTTACTTTGTAGTACACAGTTCTAATCGTAAGTGACTAGTGCTAACAGTATATAAGTAGTAGTTAAAAAGTTATAAAAATATTTATGTTCATTTTACAAACCTTTTAATTTTTAGATGCCCTAAATGCGGAGGAAACATACAAATAGATGAACTTGTACCAAATTTCTTGCTCAATATATTAACAACAAAAGAAAAAGACAAGAATGTCCAAACCGAAGAAACCACAAGAAAAATAGAATCTGTTGATGTTAGAAATTTTATGAAAGGTCGTTATAATGACTTGTCGTTGAGTGACGTTAATGTTCTCCTTACTGTACTTCGTCGTAGAAAAGAATCATTGACTGTAGAAGATGTTGAGCATCAAAGGGAGCTTGTATCAGAATTCCTTAAAGAAATACTTCGAATTAAAAAAGCTGGTGCAGAACAATTAGAAAGAGAAATTGGGCAAATTCAGACTGATTTAAATTACGTGAATACCTGTAATTCTAACTTTTCTTCCTCTTCTAACCAATCAACAAACTCGATATTACTGGATCACCATCAAAGTGATTTGACAACGAAAAAAGGCTTGCAAGAAGTGGCTTATTCAGAACCATCCTCACCACAAGTGGCAAGCAGTTCATCATCGTCAACATCTAAAGGTGGATTTAATTCTAGACCAAGTTGTGCTTTCGAAATTGAACAATCATCTATGGCTTCAAGACGTCGAAGGATGTACAGCCATTTTGAGGAACTTTCGAAAATATACTTGCAGACAAGAAATGCAGATATATTTGATGTTAGACAAAATGATGCACTAGTACCAATCGGAAGAACAGAATGTAATTTTGAGACATTAGATGAATTTGGAAATACTTTGATGCGGATTTCTCGCTATTATGGACTGAAACCTTTGTCGACTCTATCATATAATGCGGATCTTTTATCTAATTCTAACATTGTCTCCAGTATAGAATTCGATAAAGACAATGAATTTTTTGCAATTGCTGGTGTTACAAGGTAATTTATTTTGTATTACATACATATAGGTAAAAACAATCATTTTATTGGAGCCTTAATAATTTTGGTTTTTTGACTTTGATATAGAAAAATAAAGTTGTTTGAGTATTCAACTGTGATCGGTACCTCTGTAGATATTCATTGTGTAAGTTTTTTTTATTTTCATAGTAGGTATAAATTACTAATAAATGCTTTAATATCAAATCAAGTAAAAAAAAAATTTGCTATTGTTACTAATGAGTAATGAGAAATAATAATTTGATTTTAGCCAAGTGGGGAATTGTTGTGCACTGCAAAAATTAGCTGTATTGCCTGGAGTAGTTATTATAAAAATTACCTCGCTAGTTCGGATTATGATGGCTCTGTTTGTTTATGGTAATGATTAATGATACATTTTCAATTTTAATTATCGAAATAAAAAAAAATTTAAAACATTTAAAACAGGGATGCTTCGACCACTGCAAAAACTCGAAGTCTGAGTGAACATGAAAAACGAGTTTGGAGTGTTGATTGGAGTAATGGCGATCCTCGTTTCCTTGCTTCTGGATCAGGTTTGTAATTATTTATTACCTTACCTACTTATTAATAATGATAAATTATGATAATACATATTTTAATTTACGAAAACGATTTATAAATATCAACAATAACGTCCTTTTAATAATTTATTTCTAAAAATAAAGTATGATGTTTTAGACCATTATGATGCACTTCTAGATTTTGATTGCTAAATGAATCTTTTCTTCATTTAAATTTTTAGATGACGCAAAAGTTAAACTTTGGTCCATAAATAATGAAAGATCAGTTACAACATTGGAAGCTAAAGCAAATGTGTGCTGTGTAAAATTTTGTCCGGAAAATAGCTTTTTAATTGCCTTTGGATCTGCAGATCATTGTGTCCACTATTATGACTTTAGGCATCCAAGAGAACCTTTAGGTAATTAAAAAAAACTATTTATTTATATTATTAAAATGGACTCAATTAAAATATAATAAATTTTTTGTTAAATTCTTATTTAGGTGTACTTAGTGGTCATAAAAAAGCTGTGAGTTACGTCAAATTTGCCTCCAAAAACGAATTAGTCTCTGCTTCAACTGACAGTCACCTCAAATTATGGAATTTAGAGACAATGGATTGTGTGCGTTCATTCCGAGGGCATGTAAATGAGAAAAATTTTGTTGGTCTAGCTACCGATGGAAATTACATTGCCTGTGGATCTGAAAATAATTCCTTATACGTTTATTATAAACAACTTCCTAAACCATTATTTTCTTTTCGATTTGATAATCATAGAAGTATGTTAGAAAGGTCTAGAAATGACGAATCAAATGAATTTGTGTCAGCTGTAGCTTGGAAGAAAGGATCACCAGTTGTCGTTGCAGCTAATAGTCAAGGTGCCATTAAAATCCTTGAACTAGTTTAATTTTTTAATAATGTTCTTAGTCTTTTTTATAAAATTGAATTTCTAGATTATTGGTATACAGATATACACAGATATAAAAATTCTAAGTTAATAAGTTTACCATTTGCCATTCTATTATATTATAGTTTTAGCAAAACTACAAATTATCCATTTATACGATATACCTAATGTAAATGCATAAGTTGTACCTAAGAGAGATTTTCTGTGTTGGTATTGCATAACTATTGTCGAACATTTGACATTTTAAAAAGTACGTTCTTGATTAATTGGTAATTTTATAGGTACTACAAAATTATAAAAAATTATCTTGTTTATTTTATTATATATCTTTTGACTCAAATACAAATATTTCCGTCCCATATCCAACTTACCAACTTTGATAATATTTTAAATCAAATCCAATAAACTTTCTTTATTTTTTTATAATGTAAAAAATTGCGTTTAAAATACTACAACCTACTACAGGTAGTAGGTTGTACCTACTACAGGTACAACCTACTACAGGTAGTAGAATAATTGGTAGGTCTACCAATTATTCTATTATTTATAGAAAATAATTATAACTAGATGAAATTATATTTTATCGCTGAGCTGAAATACCTTTGTTAATTATTTTATTACAGTAGGAAAGTAGGTACCTATATTAGAAAATTTTAATAGATTACATTACATTACAAGTAGGTAGTATAGTACATAGGACATACGAGTATGTGTATATTATTATGTATATGTATTTTTATTAAGAAATTATAGGTATTTAGGTTGCTACATTACATTACAAGCAATATTTGTTTGCATTTTTCGTTAGTGGATTTTATCAAATACCGACCTAGGTATATTAGGATTAGGATATTTAGGGATATATTAATTAATCTCATGTGTTAATAAATAATATTCCCTAAATAGGTAGGCAGTGGGAAGTATAGTTACCTAAGTACCTTACTTGCATCTAGTCCTAGTCTTGAGAGATAAAAAAGTAAATTCCTACAGATACATAAATACATGCAATTTTGAGGCCTTGATTTGGTTTTTGAATATAATATCCTTCACAATGAAACTTCCATTTTTTTCATGGCCATGCTGTAAATAAAGGGTATTTGATGGGGCAATAATGCATCTAACTAAAGCTACTTTGTATTTGCTAAAAATATTTTTATAGCTTTAGCTGTCTTTTAATAACGAGATTCGAGATTTGTATTAAAATGACATTTATTGTCAAATGCCTTACCTATAATTGTATCAAATAAAATAAGCAATAATTAATAACTCGAATTTCTTCTTTTAATCTTTTATAGGCAAATTAAATGTGGAAAAGGAAAAGTATAAGTGGATGTGGAATAGAAAATATCTTTAAAAAGAGCGTGGCTCATGGCCCGGCACGTAGCTTATTTTATTTCCATGCTTAATTTTGAAAATTTATTTAAAGTTTGTTTTAATTTGAACTTAAGATATTTGAAATTATTAACATGTAGTAGATAGTAGGATATGCGAATTTTTAAATCTCAAGTCAGGACCATTTATTTAAAACTTTTTGCATTCATTTAAAAGAGATTTTTAAAACTTCTGACAAGGCGCAAAGTACACAGTATAAATAAGTATAAATAAGTGACTATGTTTCGGAAGATTCTGTGAAAGATACATTTTACAATTAGGTAGATCTGATCCAGACATAACTTAAGATTAATATACTTTACTACATATCTGTAGTATACTTACCACTTACCAGTAGTAATACAATATTTCTCTTGATTCTTCTACAACTCACAACTTAAACTACTTGTAGTTAGTTCATAAGTATTTTTATAAATCTATAATCTACTTACCTAGGTATCTTTTAAAAATCTAGCTTACTAGTGACTAGACACTAGTAGATAGTAGATACATAATACAGTACAGATACATAGGATTTTTTTATTTTCGAGGGGTGATGTGATGTTGTGGGAGAGCCGAGTGAAGAATCATAGGGGAACAAGAATGTTTGGCACTTGTTTGTAAGCTTTAAGCTCGTACTGTGTGACTTGTACACATAATAATTTTACTCTCATCACAAACTTTTTTCGACTCACTTAAATAATCCCAGCACATTTTTTCAAACTCTTTTTAACTTAACTTTATTCTCAAAAATCTCTCCAATTTTTCCCACTTAATAACGTGGGAGGAATTTGACTATAAGTTTTGTTTTTGTGTTTTAAAAATTATGTAAGAAAAATTTCTATTCTCAATTTCTTAAGTCTTCCGGATTTCTTCTTGAGTAAATAAATCGAGATTTTCTAAAAACATTTGGACTGATCGTGAGACTGGACTCTGAACAATACGAGGAACCCTGTTGTTATTTTATTTTCAAAATTGTTGAATATTTTACTTAAGTAGGTAGGTACTTGAAAAAAGTACAAAAATCATAGCAAGTTTTGAGATTTCCAGTTTCACATGAATGTGATGTGAAATATTGGTTATGAAAACCTTGAATAATTGTCATTCTACCTATTCTACCAATTATTAAATACTTTTTGCGCCTGTATTTTAATTGAAGCAGTCAGTGACTAATTCAGAATTTTTATATAACTATAATTGAATAACTCATTTGATATCTCATTCATATTAATACTACTATTTACTTTTACTATTATTATAAAAAAATTATCCCGAATTACATAGTACTTACTACATAAGTATCAGTACTAGAATTACAAGTGCAGTGGATTATTGTCTTGAGAATTTTATGATAGAAATCATAGCTACCTATATAAAGAACTTCACTAAACTTCTAAACTATTAAGATAAAGAAGTGTTACTACTGTTCATAGTCAAGACTTTTATCATCCATCTCATCTATAAAAAGTTTTTATTCAAATCGTACTTGAATGTTCAATTCAAGTGATCGATTAATGCTTCTACTTACTACCTGCCTACACCAACTGCATTACTATTCACTACTGCACTAATAGGTAATTAATTACTATCTAAAATTAAAGATGTTTTATTCTTATTGCCTAAATACCTATACTGATTTAACTTACATGTAGTATCAACTTTACACTATTTCCAATACTAACTATTCTCTTACGCCTAGATTACAAATTACAAAATTTGTTCTACAGTAGTATAAGTAGGGTACTAATATAAACCAACAAGTGTCAAATTGATCAAATTCTCTATCAGCGAAGGAATGACTGTGACTGTGAATTCCTACCTATATTTTTTACTTTTAATTTTCATTCACACTATAGACTATAGAATACTATTCATTATTCATTTCAAAATTATTTGAATATTATTATTTAGAAATAGCACTTGAGAATTGCAGACAATCAAACACATCAGAATTAACATTTAAAATATTACAGCCTAACATTTTTTCTCTTAAATGCCTCAAGCGATTATATTAGTAGGCAGGTATTTTTTTTGTAAAATACTGTCTAGCTAGTAGTAACACAAAATTGTGAGGTTATTCAATAGGTATTCTGTATATACCTAATACCTAGCATTTATTATATAAAACGAGTAGGTACATTACATACTTTAGAATATATTTTGTGAATTCATAAGTGTTTCTATGTTTGTAAAGTATAGACTCTGGTCTCTGGACTCAGCTGGATGTGATAAGTTGATAAGAAATTGTTTTTTTACTAGAAGAACAAATAGTAAACGTTTTGACTCATTCAATAGTAATAGAAATTATCAGAAAACCCAACACTCTCACTTCACTGGATATATTGTAAAAAAGGGATAAAATTATAC
This sequence comes from Nanhermannia cf. coronata Gr-Ori-00579, assembly GCA_034699045.1. Lineage (NCBI taxonomy): Eukaryota > Metazoa > Arthropoda > Arachnida > Sarcoptiformes > Nanhermanniidae > Nanhermannia > Nanhermannia cf. coronata Gr-Ori-00579. The sequence continues at coordinate 13,798 of JAQIXA010003437.1, forward strand.
TATACTCATTATTCATCAATTTCATCATCATTCATATACCTAACCAATAAATATAATACACTTATATAGTTACATAGTTCCATAAACCATAAAACGATTCGAATTTCAACTACCCAAAAATATATCATTTCATTGTAATACTTGAAACTTGAAGGTAATAATATCTACCTTACCTATGCTTATATATGCATGTAGTACTAATCCCTTTATATGAATGAACAAAGTCTCTGTCATGTACAAGCCTACTCTCCAATACAAGTATTTAGTATACTTTTACTATGGTTCGCCTTTATAACACGTAACGGCCAAAATT
>JAQIXA010003438.1:0-14108 GCA_034699045.1 Nanhermannia cf. coronata Gr-Ori-00579
TTTGAAAATTTTCAAAATATGTCATGTTTAAGTTGAAGAAATCTCATTATAAAACCGAAAACCTCATATTTTTAACTTGCGTCATTTTATAGATATTCAAGGTTAAAAAGGATCCAGTCCTTTCTTGGCCTATCTGTACAACTATTCATAGTATTAATATTACAAAGAAACAATAAAAAAATACTAGGTAACGGGTAAATATTGATATCAATAATATCGAATAACTGCTGTTTAGTAGTTAACTTCTATAAATTTAAACTTGTAAAGTAACTATGTACTCGTACTTACTAACTTGCTATTACTTATCATAAGCTGATATTTTATGATTAAATAATTAATTAGAAACATTCAAATACATACCTCGCAATTCAAAACGACGTCGACTTTGCATCAAATACTGGCCAGCAAAAATTACTAAGAATAATATTTTTAAAATATTAATACCTACATTTTTAATACGATAAATTTGCGTTCATGTTTTAGAAAATTAGTTAAAGGTATGCGAATGGTAAAAAATCCAAAGCTCAAAGCAGTTTAATTTTAAAATTTACAATACCTCCAATGTATGCTCCTATATAATAAAAAGCACTTGTCCAGTTTTCCTCCATCCATCTTTTCCCTGAAATTTTATGAACATAAATAAAAATATAAATTAGGAAATTATAGATTATTGTTAAATTACATTAAAATTATTAGATATATTTAATTGAATTGAATTTAACTTTTAACTTACCTTCAATACCATCAAAATTCCCTTCAAAGTCAAATATCATAGTGTAATTGGGCATAGTAATGATGGCTTCAGGGTTCATTTCATACTTGAGTCGATTTGCGGCTTCCATTTTTCTTTGATTTTTTTTGTTTTGAAATTTTTATATTTTTATGATTATTTTCTTGACTGGTTGGTTTATTACCGCTTTCTTACTTCTTTCCTGAAAGAATTAAAATATTCAAAATATTAGAATCTAGAAATGTTCACATTCACATTCACATCCTTTTTTCCTTAATAAATTAAATTTTAAATTGAAATCATTCTTTTGAATCAAGAATTTAGAATCCATAAATAGTAAGTACAAGTAAAATACCTACCTAGTAAAAAAGTCAAGTAAGTAAAGTAAACATATGTTTATATTTATATTATATGAATAAATTATTCAATCTTTCTTTTCTTTTCTCACAGTAAAAATTATAGGCATTAAAATTAATAGGGGTCTATTTGTGTAAATATGTACATTTGTACATTTGTATTTGTAGTGCATTGAAATTGCAATATATTTTGTTTATTGTACCCTACCTATACTTCTTTTGCTATCATGAGAATCAAATTCATAAAAATACAGTATTTTGTAGTATGTATAGGTAGTATTCTTTCAGTTTAATTAAGATTCAAAAATATGTATATTGTTTGTAAATTGTATTGGAATTGGAACAGATAGCTTTATTAAAATTTGAAAAAAATAATCTGAAAATTTAGATTAATATTGTCATTGTAATCACAAAAATTGAGATTCTTATGAGTCGAATTAAATAATCGACTCAGAAACATAGGTAATCGACTCATATAGCATCTATCTAAATTCGAATTTTAAATTATTAATTAAATTATTTATCAGATATCATAATCATATCATTCATTATCCTACTTATTAATGACATTTATTATACATGCTTGTATTACTATTGCTATCAGTATTTTAAATTTTAGCATATTTGTAAAGAAGGTATCATAAATTAAATTACTAATATTACCTTCAAATTCAGATAAATTGATAATATGTATAATATAAGTTATATAAGTATGGAAAAAATAATGTACCCTACCTACTACCTACGCCCTACACATTTAGTTGCTACCCATAGAAAAGTTAAGTAGGTATGTACCTAGTTCTTAACTTTTAGTTTAGGTTAGGTCAAGTATACGTGGAACTGGAACTAGACATACACGATTCATATTAATTATTTCACAATTAATTTTTTATAAGTAAAGTAGGTACCTACCTACTACCTAACTTATCTTATATATCTATTTGTAATACTAATATAAAGATAAGGAAAGTAGGTACCTAATTAACTAGGACTAGGTAGGGTAGGTATATAATTAATAATAATTATTGTCCAGATCCAGGCCAGGTATATTATTAAATTAGTAATTTAACAATACTAAATACCAAATATTATAGAAACTAAAAAATCCTAATTATGATTATGATTATGATTCCATAGTCATCCAGAGCCAGAATCCTAAGAACAAAATTCGGGCTACCTGTTCTGGTGAACACTAACTACCTATTTATAACGAGGTTTTGGTTCCAATGGGAAAGATGATTTTCAAAGGTTCATTTTCATTTTGTGGTATAATGTACCTAGAGTACATTTATTAGAAGTATTCTTTACTAGATACCGGTATCCTTATTCTGAGTTATATTATTATGAGATGAAAAATTGAGAAATTTTTAATTTAGATATCTGAAAATTATTATTAGTATTAGTCTACTAACTCTGGAATGAATCTGAGACTACCATAAAACAAAAACTCACATCATTATTAAAAATAAAACAAAAACTGCAATGTGTGTGACCAAAGTTGTAGAGCTTCCCAATTAAAAAGGAAGTACCTTATCTTATAAGTAAAAGTCGAATGCATTAAAATTAAAAACATTTCTTATATAATCTTTAATCTATTTGCCATTGGACCAGCATAATTATAAGGGTTATTGTAATTATTTTTAATTCAATATGAATAACGACTAAAATAATAAAATAATACCCATACCTAAAAAACTTTTTTTTCGAACCTATACATATGTAGGTAAAATACCTATATACCTACCGATTGACAATTTGATTAGTGAATTTCTCACGACCTTTTTTTATTACTTTAGTTTAGTTTGACCTCTCCCCCTAATAAACCCAAACTACGCAAATTAAATATCCTATTATATCTATTCATAATTTAAAATTTATCTCAAAATTAAAATACAATACCTTCCTATTCCTTACCTACCCTATATAAATTAGTAAATAGCATAGCATGAGCATTAATAAACATAAGTAAACTTGACCTAATACAATACTTATAAAATGCATTCAAAATAATGACAGCTAATTGCATTTAATTCAAGTGCAAAATCAGCAACACTTGAGAATATCAGTACGAATACAATGCAAACATAGGACTAGACAGCTACAATTAAAATTGTCCTACACCTACAATTGTAATTGTAGCAGTAACAGATGCACAAATAAATAGTATTAGGAATACAGTATATATCCTACCCAAGTATATTATATAGGTAGGTAAGATACTATTTTGTATTTAATGTAGGTACTTATTTGATTTATTTACCTAATTATAATGCGTTAAAAATAAAACCTTAAAAAATTAATTCATTATTTGATTTAAGTACTTGGGTATTTATAAAGGCTAAAGGCTACCTAAATCGTATTCTTAAATTCATCTTTATGAAAAAGCCACACTTTGACTATATTTTACAAAGTAAAATATATCAATTAAGACTTAAGGCCAAGGCCAAAATTGGGTTTTCAAGACTGATCCTGAACATAAAAGAGTCGAAGAAAATAGAGTTCTCTTAATTTTCGACTTTCAATTTCAATTTCGATCCTTATTATGTTTCATTTCGATGCGATGCGATTCATGATTTTATCTTTAATATAACCTACCTTTAATAATTAATACCCCACCTTTTTTATACCTTAATCTTATCTATTAAAATTAGTACAAAATCTGGTTTTTACGAGCTGAACTAAACGAATATCTACCCTACATGCATTTCTTTACGAATTATAATTACAGATAGGTTTAAAGGTAAAATAGGGTTCAAATCGAACGACAATAAATAGACGTATTTTTACTATTAAAAAGCATAACATGACCTTTTACCTTAATTCTATACTTATAGCAAAGTAATTGCAAATTATAAAATGTCAAAAAATTTACCTTTTAAAATTACAAGATCCACTTATTAATAAGCTTAAAATTAAAGCGAGATTCACCGGTTTACTTTCAGCTCAATTACAAAATATTAAACCCAATTTAACACTAGAATTTAGAAGAATCTTTAAAATAGCACGATAATCTCCAATTACATTAGACAAATGGCACGATCACATTTAAACTACACACTAGATACTTATTTACAACTAAATATTTTTACACCTTTTTTCTTTTAGAATTTAGAAAAATGAAAAACTGAAACTGAATGAAAACTGTCACAAAAAAAATCAAAAATCTCCCTTCCTAATCTAAAAATCAATAAAAAAATTCTAAAAAATCTGAACAAAAAGGAAATTATTTAGCCGGCTTTATTACAGGCAGACGTAGACGTGTGTACTGAACGAGGGCTAGACGGGCAATGAGCGAAACGCACCGTACAAACCATTAGGTATATCAGGTAGTTATAAAATAAACGAGTTTTTTTTAAGCTTTTAGCATTTAAACATTAGGTAAATTATAGGGACCTCTAATATAATATAATGCTTAAAATATACTTATTATAGCTGTAGTTAAAAGTAATTTAGCATAGTTAAATACATTTAACTTTATATATGCATAGGTAAGGTACAGTATAAACTGACTTTCAAAGAAAATTGAGTCAAAAAAGTGTTTTTTTTTTAACAATTAGTTCTTCTAAAATTCCAAACTAGCCAAATGAATTATGACAAAAAAGTTACCTAGTTAATTATTATTAGGTACTGAAAGGTTTAGGATTTTGAGGAAAGGACTGTTTTAAAGGTCAATTTTCTCAATTTCTATTAGGTATCTTACTTATGTACGCTACCTACCACAACACAACGCTACTTTTATGTAATTAGTAGAGTAAGGTATCTAAATTAAATAAGTAATCTGTACTTACATATTTTATTTTAATGAAGCCTTTTAGACGATTATATTTTGAGATCTAAAATTTTTTGCCATGATAAGATAAATGTGGTATGTATTTAAAATGCATTAAATGTAAAATTTTTAGGCGAATTAGTGTAATAAATGCAATATACCTACGTATACTGATGTATTTTATACCTTTACATATTATTATGTATATAGAATATCAGTATCAGCTTTTATGGGTTTTTAACAGATATGATCGTAATGTCATTTAAATGACTAAAAATTAGATTCTTTGCTAAATTTTTATAGATACTTTGAATTTGAATCCTTTCCTATGGATAAAGTGCCTATAAGGTAAGGTATACATACAATAGATATATTAGTATTATCAGTAGGTAGTTAAAAGTTAGAATTCGAATAGTAATACAAGGGCACTTAAATATTTATTTTTCATGTCATTATTTTTAAGTGAAAATGGATGTAGTCACTTTGTCCTGATTTTAATTGCTTGCAAGTTGTAAAAAAATTTTTTTTAATGAGTCCTGGAAATCTGCTGGAAAATTATTAAATACACATTTCCATTTTTATAGGAATTTAAATTATCATTGGAAAAAATATTAGTACATGTACTGTACAAGTGGCTTTTATAAGCCCCTTTAATAAGGATAAATTGTATTGAACCGATTAATTGTCTCATATATTTTAAATTTTATAAATTAGAAATCATAAAATTTAATATATCAATGACAAGTATATCCGGTCTAGACTTTATACATACAACATATTTCTATTCTAGGTATTTCAAAATACCTAAATGTCTATTTCTAGTTGATACTAATACTAGTGTACTAGTAGTTCAAAATCAACTCAAAGTTCGAAATCTGAACTTGATCTTGACCTTGGATTCTTATGACCTGATAATTTAGTTTCAAAATGACCAATTTATGACTATTTTTGGACTAAAAAGTTATGAATGTGCCACAACTTGCTAAAATTATGTAATCCTACTTGAAAGATCGAGAAAATCGTAAATCTAATAGTATTTTTTTTGACATAATACCAAGTATTCATTATTCATATCATATTATTATGCTTTATGCTATGCTAAAAGTATGTGGTTTGGTCTTGAATTTTTTAAATGATAAATGGATTACTTATTAACATTTTACTATTACCTACACATTAGAACTATTTATACAAACTACTAACTATATAGTCAATAGTATAAACCATACGATACATAAATAGATAAATGTAAGATTAACATATTTTATGGTATCGTCTGATTATTTCAAGTGTTTGGTTTTAGATTAGATAATCTCATTCTCATTTACTAATTATTACTCATAGATGCAAATACGGAATACTCATATCCTGATTCAGTTAAATTGCTTATGCGTGTAATGTGTCTAATAATTATAATATAATAATGATATACCTACCTAATACTAGGGATATTTTGATAGATAAGGATAAAATTTAATTTTTATTTACTTTTTGATCAGTTTACCCTTTGATCCAGAATCGGTCGGGTGACCAGACCAATAGTAAAATGGCAATAAAAATTGTCATTATCATTAGCTAATTTACTACTCATTCGTTATAGGGTCGTTGAGTACAAATTTATATAGGTACACAAATAAAATGTAAATTTGACTTAGGTTTATGCATAATGCAAAAAATTGACTAAAAATTTGTAGGTACTATTCGTAGCTTAGGCATTATGGTAGACAAGTAATAATCTACCTATTCGAAAATTCATAAAAGTCTCAACTTGAACTTGAGGCTTTTCTGAATCCTGAATTTCGTTATCTAAATATGTTGTTAGAATTAGAATAAGATATCAAATATCAAATATCAGGCATAGCGTATTAAATTCTAATTCTAAAAAATCTTTGTAATGTAAAATACTGATTAACTAGATTAAAAAATTTGCCAAAATCGCTTTGTATCAATACCTACTATGTACCTACTTACCTTACACTAACTTACATTTAGTCATATTATATTCAGATTATATTGACTAGGTATTCAAGATATATATTATTCAATTGAGTTTGAGTTGCATCACCCCGAGTGTATTTATTTAGAAGATACCTACATTACTTAATTAATGAAATGAATCATTGAATATGCATAACCTTTGTTCAACACTCGTATGACCATACTTACGATTAGATTGTAGTTAGGGTCAGGGTACATACTTCCCTTGTATTACAAAAGACAAAAATTGGGTAAATAGTAAAATAGATTCTTAACTGATAAAAAATTATATAAATTCCCTAAGTATTTTTTTAAAGTTTAATGAAGTTAGAGAGAAAAAAAAATGCTTACCCTTAGATCCCTTAGATTCGATGTACAAATGAATATGGATTGGGAAATTTCGGTAAAACTTGATCAGCTAATACTATTTAAATACATTTCAAAGTTTACAAAGGACTTTTTAAAAGTTAAAAATCAAAAATTAATTAATATTTAAAGGTACAATATCATACGGTACTTTTCTATTTTATTGATTAACTCTACTTGAACCGGCCAAGAGTCAAGTCACAAGAGAATATAAAGCTAATATTTAATTTTACATATACGAGTATATATTTCCAGTTTCAGGTTTCAAGTTATACTTATAGTAAATATGTAGTAAGTAACATTGTAGTACAGACAGACTGCTTAGTCTAGAGTACAGTCACCGTCAATCGGAAAATCCCCTCCTTGAAATTATCATAGGATGAATAGGAGTTCGGGTTTATTCGGGTTTTTTTTCATACCGAAAAAACCGAATGGAAATTGACATGTGCTGCTGAATGTTTCAACTTGACGATTAAGGGTTTGAAAAAAACTCGATACAAGTGCATTTTAAAATACTATACTACTCAAGTACTTGTTTGTATTGCTAGTATTTATTACATTTATTCATTACCCTAATGGATATTAAGATTGTTAGAAAAATTTTAAGGTCAATGGGTAAACTATTGACGTAATAAAGCCAGTAATCTCACTTAATCAGTAACCTTATACTTCGATTCATTCATAAAATATGATTTGTAAAATTTCTCTAAAGATTAAGATACATATATCATAAATAGAAAAAAGTAGGGTAGGTAGATGTAGATTAAGGATTACAATTACGGATATAGTATTTTTTAACATAAGTTTATTTTTGGCTTTTTTCAAAGCTGAATACAATAATATTTAGATTGAATTAACAATTTTATACGAAATAATAGCAGGACAATATAATATATCAATATAAATTTTTCAACAAACTATTTTAAGTATCATTATTAAGTTAAAACTTAACAAGTAGTAGTAAAATTTAACTTATCATCGTATTTTTCAATTAGGTGGTGGATGATATATTGTAATATTAAAAATTATTCTAAAAACAATTATAAAATTAAGTTCAAAGTATAGGTATTTAAGATTTAAGAATAATAGTCGAAAGTTTGAAAGATAAAGAAGTGATTGGATCGTTGATTTAAAAAATATGTACTAAACTTATTGATAGATTATTGATCGCATAAATATCTTCTTAAATAATTTTTGAATTAGGTATATCATAAAAATAAGATTTTTATAGCTAAGCTAATGGTCCTGTCATTCTATTCAGCCCAAAAAAACCTAAGCATCAAAGCATTTTTACTTGGCATCAAATTTAAAGAAAACATTTGAAAAATAGTCTAAAATTCGTTTTTTATCAACTGAAAATTAATGAGCAGACCATATGGCTTATTTATAATAACTAATTATAATTATTATTGTACTTATCTTAGAGTACAATGAACAATAGGTAAATATATTTTGGTCCCTACTTATTTCTTCTATCATTTTAATTTTAAATTTAAATTGATTCGACGCTTTTTTATCAGAGTATTTAATTTGCTTTTCTCTGAATCAAATGTGAATAGGAAAATTCCGGATTTCCAAAACCACAAAAATTTTGATTGTTCGAAATGACTTGAATGTTTTTCGGAATCTTATTCTTTCTCAAAATCCAACTATCTGGGGACATTTGAAGTGTTGGGAACTCTAAAATTTTCTTTTTGTCTTTGTTGGTGCCAGCTTTCTGAACTTCAGGTGCTTTTTTCTTTGGTTTTAACCATTTTGATAGACCACTGTCAAGTTGAATTTCAATCAAAGCTTTAGCTAACGATTCAACTTCAGGTGCTTTTTTCTTTTCCTTTGGTTTTAACCATTTTGATATATCATTGTCACGTTGAATTTCCATCAAATGCTTCAAGTTATCTTGAGCTAACGATTTGAGTTTATTTTCTTTCGGTTTAAGCCATTTTGACAAATCATCTTTTTGCTTCAAGTCCTTTGAAATTACGCCACTCTCATTTGAGCAAGCAACCATTGAATCATCCGTCTACAATTTTAAAAATAATAAAAATAAGTTACAACTTATTTAATAGGTACAAGGTATCGTGTTAATCAGTTAAAACTATTTACATTACAGTTACAGATACACTTACTTAATACTTTACTCTTATTAAACTCATCAGTTAAGTTAGTAAGTAAAAGGTACATAAACTGTTGAATGTTGCATATTTTTACTTACATTTCTCTTTTCAGTAGCAACATCATCATCACCAAAGACTAATTCAAATTCTTCTGACAGAGAAGAAGAGACACTTTCAGGAAACATTTCCCTTTTACTTTTGCCATCACTTGATAAGAAAAGAAAAAAATATTATTATTTTTTACAATGTACAAACTAAAGATTACAGATTATAATTAAAAAGTAAGTACACACCGTAAAAATAAAAGGTCAATTCCTCCAGCACCAAACTTTCTTATTTCCTCTTCAACATTATCGGTTGAAATATTAGCAGCCTCAATTTTCAAAGGAGCTGGAACATCTTCAATCCTAGAAATAAAAATTGAAAATTGTAATTATATTGTATTGTAATAACAATACATAATAGAATACTAACTACAACTACCAAATAATAAAATAAAATAAATAATAATCAACATAATTCAAAACAAATACCTAACTAAATAAAAACCTAAGTTAATTTTTTAAAATTAATTGCATATTTTTAATAATTGTGTACCAAGAAAGATCAGTCATTTGGACATTAAGAAGCTGGTTCTGGTCAATATTTCCCAAATTATCCAATGTCGATTTAAGGGATCCGATTGATAAGCAAGCAGTATTAATCCATCTCTATAAATAAAAATTGTCAATTAAACTCATGATCATTTCATTACTCTAATCTATTAATTCAAAACTATTAGAATTAGACAGAGACAGACTAATTAAATTAAAAAATATCTTATAATTCATAATATAATTCAGATTCAGCTTTTAAAAATCAAATTTCGTATCAACTACTGTGAAATTAAGGCCCAAATCGATTTTTCAGAATTGAATTACATAATTAAATAAAGAGATTGAGATTAGTAGGTAGTACTAGGACTCTAGGGCCGATCCTTTAAATGACATTAATATGATCTAGATCTAGAGAAAGATTATGTAATTACCTGAATGTTACTCATCTGGCCTTCAGCGGTAAACCTAATTTGGCTTATCAGCTCAGCCTTCTTGTCCATCAATTGTTGAATGACCATTTCAATCCTGGCATCAACGTCATATTCAGCCTAAAAATATTATACGTATCATTAAAAACCAATGAATTATAAAACCAAGAACAATTATAATATTTACGTTAAGTACACAATATATTATTCAGTTCAGCTCTGAAATCCCCTTTTTGGCCGTAATTTCAAGCCATCTATACGAGAAATTAAGGCCAATATATCTAAATCTGGTATTTCAGAGCTGAAAATTATAAGAATGCGACCATAAATTAATGAGATACTTACAGAATTTGAACATTTTTGAGTGTCTACAAGGGCCAATTGTAATTTTTCCAAAACGCCTTCAGCTCTCGAAATCTTCTCAATCAGCTCGTACTCCAGATTACTTTTAATAAGGTTACTTGTGTTGACCATTTTCGGAGGTGTCAGGTGGACCAACTTTTCGTCAATAACTACAATTAAAAAACTAAAAAATAATTAAAATTAGATTTAGAATTTAGAACAGAAACAGAATCAGCTGTCGGCTGTCTGTCTGCAACTGGCCTGGCCTGGGGCCTGGGTTTTCAAAACCTGCTGGCTCGCAATGCTTTTTTGGTATGAAATGAGACAAAAATACCTACTTTTACAAACTTGTATTGTATAATTTTGTCCAGAAAAGAACAACTTGAAAACTTGAAGGCTCAGACTAAACTCTAAACTAAACTGTTAAGTCTAATTGTTTTAACTTATGGACTTGTGTACTATTTATAAATAAGGTGTCCGGTCATACCGTCGCGTCAAAGCAATAATGATAATCACATCACAAATAAAAATTTTAAAAAATGAGTAAAATTGATTTGGTCTTTGGCCACTTATTTGAAGTTTGAAGCCAATATCAATATCATATCTTGGTAAAAAAAATTAAATATGAGATTGCCATTGCCAAAGCTCTCGGATTTTGATTAATTTAATTAGTAATTAGATAGAGTAGGTGATAGTAATGGTGTCAGGTTAGGCTATTTTAGGTCAATTTAGGTCAATTTAGGTGATTGAATATTCAAGTTATCAAGTATGTATCAAGTTATCAAGATCAAATCCAATCAACGTTTTTAGTAAAAAATATTTGATTTGGCAATGATTGTTCTGTCGGTAAAGACCTGCCTAAAAGTGCAGATTAGACATAAATGAATGAAATATCTTTAATTGTAATTGTAACAGTTAATAGATAAATTACTTGGTAATTGTAATTTAATCCTTAAAATTCTGAGGATTTCAGTTTCAGCTGCCTCTACTTCAGAATTCAGCTTCAGCTGCCTTTTTTAAAAGTAATTCAGATCTTATCCTTAGAACCAGAAGAACTGGAACAAACGCTCAAATACTGATAATTTTTTATGGTCTACTGTCTACTGACTGATACTTTACTGAGAATGAATGTATCGATTCGATTTAGTGAACTATATTGACTATTCTCTGTTTTTTATTGACCTAGATGATAAAAAAATGTCAATTGATGTAGCAATTAAAAATAAGCACATAACAGAATAGATACAGATAAATTAAGCATTTTATGTAGTCTGTAGTCTAAAGTAAGTAAACTGTAATGATACGAGCAAATTTTTGAAAGTTGTAAAAAATAAATATGAATCGTACACAGTAGAACATCTCTAAAAAGAAATAATACTAATTTCTCCCTATTTATTATGACTTAATATTTAGCTCAGTCTTGAGTTTCTTTATAAAGAGGCTTCATGGAAAGTTTCATAGTCACGTAGGCAGTTAATCCAAAGTTCAAAGTTCGAAAACCATTATTTAAAAAATCATAAATTACTTTTTAAATGCTTTGAAAAAGAGACCAATCCTTAATTTATAATTAATTTAATGATAGTCGTAGTTGCGTAATTTTTAAATCAGAATATTTTAAAATTCAAGTGTAGAATTTATTGAAAATCTTATCTTATAAGGTTTATACAGTCAGTAGGTTTACAAGTTTAGGTATATTTTTTATATTTATTTATAAGTACAAAGGACAATGACATTTAAGCTTAATATAATACAGTCGAACATCCCTATAACTTCTCTGAGGTCTTGGTTATAGGGTATGAAATTTGACCGTAATATAAATGTCATTAAAAGAGATCAAGTCAGATATAAAAGACGAGCTAACGTTATAAAATGACGAAAGCCGTTATAGAGAAGTTCGACTGCACTGTATAATTCTAGTAATTTTTGTAAAATACAGACAATTGTTAAATTACAATTTAAGAATTAATTTCACATTGTTTCTTTGCATTATGTAAGACTATTATAATAGGTAAAATTATTGGAAATAAATTAACTAAACAATAGTTAAATATACACAAGTTAATTATATACATGAATACTAGGTACTTAGTAATTTAAACTCTATATTATAATTTAAAGTTAAAGACTAGCTTTTTGAAATGATTTTTAAAATAGTTAGGTTAGATTTACTGTAGGTACTTAATAGACTATAGTAGGTAGTAGGTGTATATCCCTATTATTACCTAGAGGTACTTATTATTATTTATATTTAGGTTTTAATTTAGGTACAATTTTACAATTTACGTCTTTTTACAGGTCATACAATACAATTAGGTACACTTTTGCAATTTGCAATACAAATTCTGTATTTGCGTTTTTAATTTTAAACAGGTATTTCTTTCATTCTCAAAAGGTACTTACCCTCGAAACACAAAAACGAGTTAAACCCGAGTATGACTCGAAATATAAAACCCCAAAACACGTGTATAACTCGTAGAATTCTGGAGTTTATTTTGGGTAGAACTTGTCAAAGTGTCCGACTAGAACTGGTGTTCTACACGAGTTAAACTCGTTCCGCGGACCGAAAAATACACGAGTTCTACTCGATATGTACACCATTATAAATACGTATTTTACCCTTAAAATAAATGAATAGACCCTATAGACCAAAATCTTTAGAATTCAATTATAATTTTTAGATAAAACATTTATTATTCTCATAATTAAAGTTAATTTAAACAAAACAAAAAAGGTGGTTGTTTACATTACATTGTAAAATAAATAGTGATAATCGTCATTACATAGGAAAAATACAATTTCTAAAATTAAAGTGATTTATATTTAACTGTAATTTATAAACTGTAATTTCGGTCATTAACTAAATATACCTTTTAGCATGTAAATTAAAACAATTTCTTTTCAATATATGGTTCTGTAAAACCAGGTTTTGGCCTCAAGTTTACAAATATATAAAATGTAAAGTTATTTGACACTTAAATATGCTATACAAGTAAACATTATTTGTAAAAATTAATTTAAACAATTCGACATTAAATAAGAATATTGCTTTTATAAAATCAGCTGGATTAAAAGAAAAGATGCTTAGGCAAAGATGATTTTAATAATTATTAAAGTTAATTTAGTTGCTGTTTGAGTCATCGTCCTGGTCATTGTCTTGGTTAACACCAGCATCAACATCATCAAGTTCAATTCCTCTGTTTCTAAAAAAGATAATTTATAGTGTTGAATAAGATGCATCGTTCCTCGCAATTTGCATTTTATACAAAAGTTTTAAGGATTTATTTCATAAATCTTTGATCCATAAAATAGACTTATTTTATGCTTAAAATTAGAGTTTTTAGTATAGTAGTAAATAACTAAAGATTTAACTAAAGAATTTTAAAGGCAAGAGTTGTGTCCAAGTCAAGTGGACTTGGACGAGTGTGTCCAG
>JAQIXA010003439.1:0-14105 GCA_034699045.1 Nanhermannia cf. coronata Gr-Ori-00579
AAATTCGATAGGAATTTATAAGTTTAGTAACTTGAAAATTATTTAAATGGATAGAAAATTGCGTTTTTTGTCATTTTGAGAGCTCAATTTTGATCGATATTTCATTTATAATGTGACTTTTAAATGTAGGTAACTTGTGAAAAATTGACCTGAAAATTAGAAAATTGTGTAAAATTTTGATTTACGAAGTATATAACAGTTTCTCTAACTTAGGATTAGAATCGAACAAATCATTTTAGAAGAAAGATTTAGAATAAATCAAAAATTGAATTTTTTGAGACATTTTGGTTTGAAGTTTGAAGGCTATAAGCATTCAAATTTTGATAAATTTTGACTCTGAATTTGTTAATACATAGGTATGTTAAGATTTGCTCATCAGTATCAGTCAAAATATCTACATATTTTGTATAAATTAATATATTTTTAATGATATTTCTTAGCTTAAATTGTTATTCTTTATAATTATTGAAGGTTGATAACCTTGTTTTCCGTATGTAGGTAAATAAATATACAAAATCTAGAATTTCATATTGAAAACTTTGAAAGAATAACAACTTGTCAAGAAAATATTTGATAATTTGCAAGCTAAAATTGAAATTGAAATTGAAAAAAATGATTTACGAGTAAATAATGAATTTTCGATTTCGGTTTTACGATCAGGGGCAAAAACCTTAAAAACAGCAGATTTGTACAGATTTTTGGAAATAATATTAATTTCTTATGAAATACTATAATTCATATCATTCAAAAATTTTATGCCTTTGAGACTATACAGGAAGTTCTGCTGTATTTTTTTACCTAACCTAAAATATTTCGGCTAAGGTACAACTGGTAGTTTAACTCAATTGAAAAATTCTTTCAAGTAAAAAAATATAATTTTTTAAAGAGATATGAAAGTCAAAGTGATTTTGACTAATGTACAAATAAATACGGGGATAGTAAATGCCTTTTTAAATATATTTTTTATTTTTTACAACTAAAGTAAGTACTATCTAGATAGGTATGTACTTACTATATGTATTTGGTACTAGCTGTAGTAGCTTAAGTACATTGTACCAAATCTGAAATAGAAAAATACGCCATAAATTGTAAAATGTTTGGAGAAAACGAACAACTATCATTTGTATATTTGTATGGACTTTAAAAGATTTTTTTTATTTCCTAAAGATCTACTTTGTACCACATACTACTACTAGTCGTACTTCTAGTACAAACCCTTGAGAATTACTTGAAATTCTAACACTTTTTTAGCTCGTGTTTAAGGATATATTTTATGATCAAGTCATATCGCGAAACCTTGAACATATTCAAAGTATAATATTCAATCCTTTGATACAGAAATCTACAGTTTATTTTAAACAAACTTTTAAAAAACTCGGCTCTAAATTCGTTTATTTTGTTATAAATATTTTGAAATTTTATGTTAAAATCAATTTTGTGACTTTTTTATATGAATTTTAAACTTTTTCAAGCAATTTTTTGTCAATTTAGTGTAACTTGCGTATACTTGGAGCTCGTGTTTAGCCTTAAAAATTATATTTTCAATTTGTAAATTCTTAATAATTCCATTTTTGAAAGTTTTCTAGACCTTCGAACAAGAGGTTACTGATAGAAGGTCTATCAGTAATATAAATGATATTTTCTTAAATATTTTGATATAAATTTCAACAAATTTTGCGTTTTTTAAGTACATCGGGCTTTGGGATGTTTTAAGACTATATTTATACAAGTAGATACTATGTAGAATGTAGTGTACTAGTATGTATGATAATATTATGTAAGCTTTCGTAATAGAAATGTGTAAGTAATACATAATAAGTATAATATTCTGTATTCGGTTGAAAAAATGTAAAAACAAAAAATCCCCTAAAGATTAAATAGATTTTTTTAGACTAGGAAATTTTTTTCAAAACTCGGTTTGAATTCATTTGGGATCAAAATAAGGCATTAGCATTGGTCCAAAAATTGTTTTACTTTTACTAACAGTTATTCTACATCTCTTTCACACTATATAGAGAGTGCTATTTTTGGTTTGAATTGAAGGCTTTTTTTCAAATTCGAAAGAAATAATCGATTAGCCCTAACCACCATTCATCATTATTAGAGGGTTCGTTCGAAAGCTTTTAATATTTTGACATGGATTTCCACTCGGACCTGCAAAATTTTACCCGAATTTCAATGCAGCAAATCTAAATCTGAATCTGTCTAGGGTCATCAAATTACTTTTTAGAATTTTCAATCAAATTGGAATATCAGTCAATTTGCAAATTTGTAGAATATTTGCATAAAACACAGATTTGGTTTTTAAATACAAATGTAAATGGTCGTCTACTGCGACTGATAGATTATCTAGTTAGGTTAGTATATATACCTATTCTAAACTGACATTTACTGACCAATATTGGTATGTATGTAATATACTTAATTTGATAAATAAATCACATTTAAAGTGAGTATTAGAATTCAATAAACGGATATTTACCAATTTCGAAGAATTTGAATGAATGAAAGCAATGAATTTAGCAAATTAATTTCAATAAAAGTACTATACTTGTAAGTATAGCAAACTTGAAGGCTAATGTCTTCATAAATATATCAATTATAAAGACCAAAGTCTAGGTTAAACATGTACGAAAGTTTTTATGAAGGGTTCAAAAAAATCCTGGTAAAAGTGCATTTCTCTGTTTCCCCAGGAAAAAATGAAGACTTAATGTCATCCTGGTTCAAATAAATTCCAATTTTCGTCAACCATTCTTGTCTATTTTTACAATTTTTACAATTTCCCACCATCTTCAACAAATGAAACCTTATGCCAGCTCATACTTTAAAATAGAATAAAATAGCTGGGTATAATACATAGATTCAATTTCATTGTGTCTAGTCCTACATAAAGAAAGTTTTCTTTTGTGCAAATGGCTGTTTGTAAGAGATCTGAAATTATTTCGCCAGGGGAAATGATACAAAAAATTGTGGAAAAAAATTCAAAAAAAAAAGAAAAAAAAGTTTTACAAACAAAATCCTTTCAAACTTTCAACCCCTAAAATCTCAAAAATATTTTTGTAGAAATTTTGTTCAAGTACCCTACTGTTTGTTAATTTTCTATAAAAATTTCATGATGTAATTTATCCCTTTTAAGTCTTGAGTAAATAGAGAATTTTGTCATCAAAAGTGCGACAAAATCGGATATTGAAAACTAATGTAATTGTAATCAGGAAGATCATAGTAGGAATCGGTTCCTTTATATTTTGATTATATTTATTTATTTGCTTTATTTATTTTTTATTTATGTGCACAAGTACCTTATACCAGTACCTAGATATATATGGACCGATGGGTCTTTGAGATAATCGGCCAATTGTCATATATGGATTTACCATTAGGACAAACACTCGACCCCATTTAAATCATATTAGCCTATTATCCAAGGCTAGTCAACCCTGAATTTGAATTTTTTATACAATTTTTCAACCATATCTTAAAAAACCAATAGGAGAAAAAACTAACCATGCCTATCTCAAAAGCTCAAGCTTAAAACGTAAGGTATACATAATCCTAAATTCTTTGAAATTTGACTTATATTTTTTTCAAAATCATTTTGAATTTGTTCAATTTTTCTAAAATTTTGAGAAATACCTCTCTGATATCAATAATAGTGAGTCGAGTAACCTAAAAAATAGAAATTCTTACATACAAATGTCCAATTTTTAAGATTTTTTTGGTCAAATTTCTTGTCAAATTAATGAATCTCTATACCTTTGACCTTTGCCTTTTGCATTATTGTATATTCTGAGGTATGAAGTAATGTAAATATTGAATAAAATAAAAAAAAATATGCAATAAGTACAAATTTTTTCAAATTATGTTTAAATACCCCATGATTTTAAAATGAATTTCCTAAATTTTTATTAATTTTGTAATTAAAACTAAAATAGCTAGCATCAAGTTATAATTTGCAAAGATTTTGAAATTTTTAGTCAATTTTTTTGAAAAAAAAGAAAGCTAAAAAAAAGAGAACCTGTTTATTTCCATTAGATTATGAACATGAAATGATGGGAAATATCTCTTTTTACAAAATATATTTACATTACACAAGTAATAATATTGTAAGCGTGCCTTTCTTACTCATTTTTATCTTTCTAAAACAAAATACCTATTACTAGTACAAGTGTAGGCCAAAGGGTAGGTACCTATATATGTAGTAGTAAAAAATAAAGGAAATATTTAAAAACCCTCATCTATTATCTATTTGGTTAGAAAGGGTTGGTTTTCGGAAATTCGGAACTCTCGGCCTTATGCCAGTGCATCGGGTGTTTGTTTGAAATGCCCGGGTAAATTGACATGGCGTGAAATTCGGATTAAAGGACTTCCCGAGGTCACGTGTCCCACTGTGGCCCATAAGGCCGCCTTTCAACCCCTTATACCGAAACCAAAATAGTTAAATTGATTTATTATCGTTTACTAAATGCCCATTTGTCATCATTACATATAGGTTTCAGTTATTTTGCAAAATTTTAAAATTTTACTGAAAAACTAACTTGAATTTGTACTAACATTCTTAATTTGTTTAATTTAGGCACCAAAACTTATACTTTTTACTATTACAAGTAAAAGCATATAATTAAAAGGTCTTGAACTTGAAATTAGTTAAAAAAACAAGATTTTGACGACTATATGAATTACTATAATAAATTACTCTTTGTCAAAATCGAGTTTATAAAATTTTGAATTTTTGAATCAATGTACCTACATAGGTACATATTTTGTTGTTGTTATCAAAGTTAGAAAGTTAATTAAAAAATATATTTTGATTGGAAATTGTAAATTCAATTAAAAATGAATAAATAAAAAATGAGCTTATTTCACCCTTAGACTTGTATAGTAGGCATGGCATATTGGGGTTTATAGTCCTTTTTGTTAAGTTAAAATTACTCAATTTTTCTTCATGTCCAAAGGCTACAAGTACCAATATTGTGTATGATCTTATTTACTTGAATTTGAATTATTTTAGGGCCTTTTTTTGAATCCGAATCCGAGGGTTTGAATTACGAATGCAAAAAGCAAATGGAAATGTACCAAAAATACACTGTACTATCTATATAAGCAACCCTTGAGAATCTTAAACAAAATTTCCAGATCACAAGGGCAAGTTTCAATCAAAATTTCGAAAATTTTTAGCAATTTTTTAACACTTATTTTTGAAAAATATTTTGTAACTTATATTTTTAAATCCTATCAAGTTAAACTCTATAAATTCATATCTTTGTCAAAATCGAGGAAATTTTGAAATTTTTCTTCAAAATCCTTAAAAATTTTGAGCAAAGTGCATTGAATTCTCCAATGAAATATGCAAAATTATGATACTGTAATTAATATAAACTTTCAAAATCAAACCTTACTCAAGTTTTGATAAATTGATAACAACTGGTACTTTATACAGGATTTCAGCCCTATTCTGAGGGTTAGATTGTTGATGTCCCTTTTTTTCTTTCTTTCTTTCGTTTCGAGTTGATCTACTTTATTATTCCTTCCTGATCAAAATAAATTATTCAGAGAGCCCCTTTTATGCCCATTTAAAATGTACAAAAAGTACAATCTCTAAAATATAACTTGTACTTTTTGGCAAAATAGAGAATATATAAGGGGGTGAGATATTCATTTCTACAGATCTCACTCATCTAATATTTATATTCTAAGCCCTTATGTCCATTTTTACTATATTCTATACTTCGGATATTTGAGTAGTTATTCAGGATTGAAAAAACTAATTTTATATTTTTATACCCTTTCTCGAAGAATAGATTCAGAATTCAGAATCAGAATGGGCTAACGAACAAGTGCATTAATAAAGTCAAGTTTTGATCTCAAAAAAAATAATTTCAAATCGGAACATGTGGAACATCATAAAAATTTTGACTCAAACATTCTAATCTCATTTTTAGCTCGCATAAAAAGCTTCTCAAATTCTCTTAGAATGTATCCTAATTTGTGTTTTAATATACTTGAAGGCCTAAGGTATATGTAAGCAAATTTCTATCAAAATTTCGACTATTTTCAATAACTTCTAATCCAACAAAAAGTTCTCAAGGCCCTTACAAATTACGAATTTTAAAAAATATACCAAAATTTCAAGATTTTATTTAATATTTGCACATCATTTGAGCCTTGAAATCATAGTGGCAACCTTTATTTGACATTTTTATTGTAATACAAATACACAGTAAGGTTGATAATGAATAAGTGTGAATCAGGAGATAATTAACTCCTTTATTTCGGTCCAAGTCCCATCTAATTGTACAGGATATAATGGTAAAATGAAAAAAGGACAATTTTTTCATCCTGAATGCCCTTTTTCAGCCTTATAATAGATTTTATATACTTACTACATACATAGTATCCTACAAGATAGAATAGGACTCACAAATTCAATTGCCCCTTATGATAATATGACTTATTTTTGCTCTACTACTATGTACATAAGTAGGGTATATACAGATACATATAGGTAGGTACTGATAAAATTGCCTTTATGTCGGCTTTTCGATAATAAAATCAAAAAATATAAAATTATAAGGGTAGCTGGTTGTACTACTACTACTACGAGTAGTATTTAGTTTAAAAGGATTTAAGGGTTTGACTCATACGACCATATGCCAAGGGTAGTTCTGGCCACTGACTCGGAAATGCAACAAAAAGAGCAAAACAAACAGACAATTTGGACATTTTGACAAAACGGACCATAAGCCTTTACCATTTTTTATTTTTTTTACTTTTATAATAATACTTCTGAATAGTGTGTGGAATAAACCTATTATAATTTTAAAGTACCTACTCTACTTTTAATATAAACAGAATCTATCCAATTTAAAATGCAAAAAAAGCAAAGTTTAAAAGGTTCTAAAGTCTACTCCCTATGATCTATTGCTAATAAATTTTGATCAAATTTTCAATTTTTTTGAAAATTTTTAACCAAAAGCTTTTGAAATCCCTATTTTCAAAGCCTAATTTTTAAATTTTGCTAACTCTGTATCTACTATGTAGCTTAAATAACTTACGATCATAGTTTACTTATTTTATTCAGCTCTTCCAGAGCTGAATCTGGAAGGTTAAAGTTTAGCAAATTTCGAAGCAATTTTTTTTAACTGAATCCAAAATTTGGTTTATCAAAACTGAATTTGAATATACTAATTGTAAGGTAAAGTACTGTAGTAATACAAATAGTATCATTAACTAATGTAGTTGGTATTGAAGCTCAAGGTATTTTTATAGATTTAGCAAAATTATTCCAATATTAGTATGTAATTTCAATTGTAATTAAGGGTACGAGTACATAGTCCTAAATTATTAAAATTCATAATTTGAATACAGATTTTTGATTTAAAAAATTCGAAAATTTTGAGCTAATTTGACCATATAGATAAATAGATATCATAAATCTTTGACAATATTTCCGATTGTTATTCTGAAATCATACAAGTTTCCTAAATCCCTACCAAACACATACGGATTAAATACCTATCGAGCAATTTATTCGAGATTTTCATGGTTGAGCAGACTTTGAAAGTCACATTAGGTTTCTCAATAGATTAGATGGATTGCTATTCAATTCAAGTGCTCTATAAATCTACCCTTGGAACTATCCATAGTACTACTACAGATTGGTACTGTACTTGTCCCTACTAGTAGAACTGATGTAAAATCTAAAATATAAAAACCATTTGGTCAAACTTACATCAAAATCAGGATCATTTAATACTACTACTTCTACACTAGTAGTATACCATAATATTCAGAATGTAAACCCGCTAATTTCATGTTAAACCCTTGAAATAATTCGTAAATCTAAAATAATTTCAACCCTCAGAATTTGTATATCCTACCTACATTGAATAAAAGCAACAGATGTACATAATATAGGAAAGCTCTTATCCGATAAATTGATATCTGATCCGTCTTGTTATCTCTCACAAAACCCCAAAAAGACAAAATAAACCCTCATTTTTAAAGAAAATAAGCCAGTGGATTAATCTCATTTAAATGATAAGTCTAGGCTAATTTAATTCAACTGACATGTAGGTCTAATTATAAATAGGCCTTATAGGGCTTAAAAACAAATTTTTTTACCCTCATCTTAAAACTATACAATTTTTCTGTTAATTTACTAAATTTTAAAAAAAGATTAAAATTAAGAAAATTTTCTAATTTGACTCAAGTTTCTACATTAGTATTAATTTCTAAAAAAAGTTCCAAAAATTTATTATAGGTCTTTAATATTTCTATATATATTTTTGATATTTTAGTAGCTTTAATATCTAGTATAATATCTAGTATAATATATAAATAATCAAATTAGATACTACCTATATCTAATTATGATTAGCCCGCATCAATTGAAAATGGGAAAAAAGGGCGACATGTCTGTCCGTTCGAGTGTTTACGGCCGAACCCTAGATCGAATCTATACCAAAATTGGCCCACATATAGAGCCGAAAAACCCTGAAATTTGATAAGTATTTCGAGTTCCTGAAAGGCAGGAAATTTTTTAAAAAAATTGCTAAAAATTTGATTTTTTGCTGTATTTTTGAATGAATTAATATTTTAATGTTATTTTTCAATAAAAGCAATGATAATATCCACAAAACTATAACCGATTTGAACACCAAATGTTTCAAAAAGTAAGCAAAATTTTGGAAAAAGTAGCTAGGTCAAAAAGTAGAAAAATTATTGAAAAAAGTAGCTAGGAAAACGAATAGACAATTAAATATTTAAATAACCCAAAAAAATGTATTACCATTTATTTATTATTTGTACTACTTAGCTTGTACAACCTATATTTAAATAAATAATTGAATATTTACTTGCCATACTTCAAGTAGGGTACTTAACATTTAAATCTACTGTTTGTTTTGTTTTGACATCCTTATTATATAACTGAAAATACAGATAAGGTCAATAAAAATCCTTGATGTAAGTAGGATACTTGTCATACTGTAGAGATATCCTACTTAATATAGTCTCTATATATCAAATTTCTTATTTGAAATGGTACGCAAACCAAACTATATCCAGTCCAGTCAACTCGTCAAAGGAAAACTCGCCAAATACAAATTCGACAAAATACAAACTCGCCAATGCAAAGTACAAAATCAATGTGTATTGTAAAATTTTTGGAAATTTTGTCAAAAATTTTCATAAAAAATACAAGTAGGTATGTAGATCTAATTTCCATGTTACTACTGTATAATGAATACACTAATCGTAAATACTTTTACTAATGTTGTTGTCCAGTTTGTACATTGTCGAGTTTGTACTTTGACGAGTTGACATGAATGTCGATTACTTTTGAAATTTTTAGTCGGGTATTACAGATAGATACCTATACGAGTATAATTTCCTTATGTGTATAATTTATAAGTCTATTTGTAAAGTAGTTTTATTTCCTGACTGATAAAGATATTTTAAACAAACAAAAAGATCTCAATCTCAACCAAATAAACATTGTTAAATAATATCTAATACAATCTTAATCAAAGGTTAAAATAGTAAGTATACAGATACCTCACACTCTCGTCCAATGGAGACTTTACCCCTTATGCTGGGACTGAAGAAAATATCATTCCAGCTACATATATATAAAGGCTTTAATTCTATTGAAATTTTGAACAGTACATATCTTTCACAGCTTCCATAAAGTAAGCAAATTTTGAAAAGAAAATCATTATATTCTTCTAATTTTGGAAATCTCGACAATTTCAAATTTCAACATGCCTTTCATCACTGTCAAGTAAGTAGGGTACCCTACATAATATATAATATTGTGTACAGATTTCAGATTTTTAAAGGTTTCTCAAAATTAGAAATTAAAATACATATCATTTAGAAATATTATATAAAAATCCAAAAAATTATTATTTTAAATGGGATTTTTGTACCTAGTTTGAATAGGTACAAAAATTCTGACTACTAAAAATATGTATACTTTTTATGTATAAATTCCCACTAATAAATCCTATAATTTTAATTTTCAGGCTCCTTGTCAATGGTTCTACTCAATCTTATTTTCAAGATAATAAGTATACTTACCCAAATGTATTTATTGTCGTGAATGGATTAGATTCCATTCAGGAGATCAAATCCTTGAGAAAATATACTAATCCTAAGTCAAAGAATCCCTATCCAGGTAATGATCAATATAAAATACAAAGTCTTTTTAAATTATTAAATATATTGGAAAATTCTCCATATTAGACACTTTTAAAATTAAGTAGGTACATAATACATAACATATAATTTTATTATTTTGATTTTAGCTCGATTTAAAATGGAGCTTGTTCCAGATGAGGTCCTACTAGAAGATTGGAGCGTAGTACGCTTTAAATTGCGCTCACTGGAGGACTACTACATTGTAAATATGGAGCAAGCCCAGAATGAGGCCATGAAAGTCATCAACAATCTTGACAGAATGGGCTATTCTGTTGTGGCTCAAAGTTCTAATATTTTCCAAGATAGTGATAATTATCATTTCATTTACACTCTTAAAAAACGATGATTAAAATTAATTATTTACCTCTGATACCTAATTTATAAAATAAAATAATACTGATATTACCTATATTAAAACCATAATATCTAAAAATTTAGTTGTCAATTTAGACTAAATTACAAGTTCAATTATCTATAAAATAATACTTTTGAAAATTTTACTTTTATTTTGAAATTTTGTATATTCATACTATCATTGTTTTTCAAATAAATACTCAAATCTATCATCTAAATGGCAGCAGGTATTTATTGTTTTATTCAAGTCTAAGGGTCCATTTGAATCTATTATACATAGTATTTACTACAAAACTAACTGTATACATTGTAGTATTATCATTCACTATTTAGCTTTATCTTGCAATCAAACTTGTACTCTGACTCTGATATATACGACTGATTATTTATAGGCTCATAAATAAAATTGCCAAAAAATTCGCAATATTTCTCTAACTCAAATCTCTAGAGCCCTTTGCCTTTGCACACGATGAACATTGACACTTGCTATAATTTTAGACTTTTAGACTTTCTCACAATATAAATAATATGTAGGTATTAGGTATCTTAAAAAAGACCAAAAAAGACTATTTCCAGTACAAGATACAAGATTTGTAACTTTTAGGTCAAAGTACTCTATACAGGGGCATTTATAATTCATATGAAAGGAATAATTGTGGGGCAAAATGTACAAGAAAAGGCGATTTAACCCTTTCAACTTGTACAACCCTTTTTTGATTTTTCAAAAAACTTTGTATTTTACTTTTGATATTTGAGATTCGATCGAAAGTTTAAGTAAAGAGTTTTTTTTCCAGAAAAAAAACTTTTTTTGAGATAAAACTATAAGAAAGTCGTAAAACAATAAAAAAAGCCAAGTTCGATCTCGTTAAGGGTAAATTCCAGTGGGAAATTTGGATTTTTTGGGTATTATATTATATAAGTATATAACCCATGTAGGATTTTTCCATTTTCTAGACTCTCGACATCAAGAATTCTGATGATGATGATAATGGCATGGTCATCTAATCCAAGTTTTGTACAATTTGTAAAAAAAAAGCTAGAAAAGAACTATTTTTTCTATATTATTTGACTTTTTTAGTCAAAGTTTTGTTTCAAATCCTAACCCTTAAAAATTGGCATAAGCCCTTTACTACTAACAGTAGGTAATAGTGTGGTACTTTCACCCCAAAATCTTGGTAAGCTTTGAAGATTTGGATTTTTCAAAGTTTTTTTGTAATAAATTTTATATTGTATTTTGAATAATAATATGAAATATGATTTTATAGAAAACTTCAGATCAAATAAAAAGGGTTATTTTTCTAGTAAAAAACGAGAACAAATCATGTTTTATTACTTTTGTAAAGTTTCGATTTAGATAAATCTTTTTCTAGACTTGAAAAGACATTTTTTTTGTGATTTGAGTGATATTGTCAGATTAAACCCTTTGTTTCGTGTCTTTTTTAAGCTCGATATAAAGTATCTACCTATCTATAATACAATACAAGAGTATTTTGAGCTAATAATTTTAAAAAATCGTCCGTTTTTTATAAAATTCAAATTCTAACTTAAGTATCCTGGACCTGAAATAGTTAATCAAAATGAATAGGGTATGAAGTATACTAGCTTACAAAATTTCAAAAGTTTATCTAAAAATTTCAATTTTTGCTTATTAATAGAAATGATCTGTTAGATTCTTACATAAATTTTTATTTTATTCGCATTTCAAAGGCTACAAAAAGGGTATTTTTTCAATAAAATTGTTGTAAATTCATAACATGATTTCAAAATATCTCAAAAAGCATCATTTTATGGAAAATGGTCAAATATATCTCAAAAATCTTCAAAATTTTATAAAAAATCCCCAAAAAATTTGCACATAATAGAATCTAAAATATGAGAAAATCTTTGAATTTCGAGCTTTAGCTCTAGTTTAGAGCTTATAAACTTGCAGTGCCTATAATAAATATAAATCTTTATTTTAGCTTCAATTTGAACTTTGATTTATAAAAGAATGTATATTTAATACAAAAAGTCAAAAGTCATAGTACTCGTATAATACTACTATGTAAAAGACAAGATAGAAAAAAAATCTCTATTTTTATTACAATTTCATAAGAACTAAAAGCCTTCGAGCCTTCCCGAAAATCCCAATTTCTCATATTTCAAACTTTCAAAAGTTCTCAAGAAATAATTCATGGCCGCTCAACTTACACCGAATACTCGTACTAGTACTAGTAGGTACAGTAGATCATAGTTTGAGTTGTAATATTTAATACCCTACTAAAATACTATGAAATACCCATGTAAGTACCCTACTTATATAAGTAGTAAGTGTGTAAGTATATTGAAATCAAAGAAATCTTAAGTAGAAAACACCCTGTAAATGATAAATTATTACAGGGTAAATTTTTGCTCCGGATTTTGACACTTGCCCATTATTCACTGAGACTGAGGCTTGGTAAACTTTTTCGAAAATTAGTAGATTTATCCATGGGAAACCATCATTCTTACCAGTTATCCTAAGACTTGAAATCTAATCCATTATTTTTCCATAAAATCTTGTGGAAACTATGTACTAAAATAAATTAACACTTTCTCAGGTTTTTATTATCTTATCTGTAATCTACCCTTGATCTAATCTACTATCTACTAGGTATAGCTTAGGTAGTATATAAAGTCTAGAGTTTAATCAAATATTTCATTTTCAAGCTCGTAAATCACAGATAGTATCTGTATAATGATAAGTTTTAGATTTATTATACCCTAATAATTATATATATATATCTTAAATCTTAGCTTATAATAAGCTGGGGCTAAAAAACAAGAAAACAAATGTTATTTGAATACGAACATTGGATTAGATGAATTAATTTTGAAATGTCTAAATTCAATCTAATCTCTAAAACTTTGTCTTTTTCTGAAAAATTTTCTGAATTTTCTGTTTTTGTATAAAGCATCCTTATTAGAATACCTATTAATATTTTGCAGCTGTTTTTTTATCAAGTTCAGTAAACTGATTATTGTTATAATTAGCATATAATATAATGTATTAATTATTTATGAATATTAATTTGTTTCTTATGCAGGAACTGCTGTAAGAGGAGATTGAATCATTTTTTTTGTTTTCCATTATTATTATAGGTATCTTTTCCAAAAATGTCGTTAAAATTGATCTTTTTGTTTGTATTTTTTTCTACTTCAAGCTTATTTTCGTTAATATCAGGTCAAAGTTCAAAGTCTGATGATCAAGATTTTGTAAATCAAGTAAGATCAGATCTAAATTTTGAACTAGCGACAGCAGAAAGTGAATTTACTAATTCTATCCAATTAGGTAAGTCTTTATGAAAAGATTATGATTTCTTATCATTTCATTTTTGAAATCCTAGATTTTGTTACAAAATCTAGGATTAATTTTGTAATATAGTCAAATAGACGAAAACTAGGATTTCAAATTGAAAATTAAAATAACACTATCTATACTATAAAGAAATTCATTATTTTATTATTATCTATTTTGATTGTACATAAAAGCTCAAAAAAATGGTAGAAAATTCGTGGCTTTGAAATTGAAA
>JAQIXA010003440.1:0-14105 GCA_034699045.1 Nanhermannia cf. coronata Gr-Ori-00579
AGATCAAAAATGACCTGAAGACTTTTACCTTGGGTGAAAAATTGAAATAGGCCAATATTACTCCAAATGACTTGAAATCCCGAAATCTATGATTTTCAGGCATAATAGTCCTCGAAATCCTTAAATTTTTACTTAAAATGTTTTTTTTGGGAACAATTTTAGCCTTAGCTCTTTTAAATTTCAATTTTTTAGCAATTTTTCTCCCATGGTAAATGTCTTGAGTTGATTGACCCGTAACTTCTGACTTGGTAATCTTAGCAGCAAAAGGATTTGAGAATCGTGATATCCATTTTTCCAATCGATTTGATATCTTATTTGTTTAAAAATTCGATCTGGTCTATGTCTATAGTCTATACTATATTAAAGCCTAAACATTTTTTCCACAAACTTTCGGAACACCCTGTATATACAATAAAAAAATATGAAACAAAATTCCTTTCATTGAGTAGGTTCTAATGGAAGCCGGAAAAGCTTAAAATAAATATTTTTTTACGAACTAGATTTTTCATTTTATAATAATATATAATTGACCCGTTCAAAATTTTATCAAAAAAAAATGGATTAAATAAAATTAAGTCATTTGACTTAATGATAATGATACATATAGGTACATAGTACACATTACATACTTGTAGGTAGTACCCTACATATTACAACAAGTACCCTGTGTATATACCTACAATTTTGTTGTGACACATTTTATACTTTATTTAATGAGTCTCTTGGGAGAAAGGTAGGAGAAAGATAGGTTCTAAACTAACTGAATACAAAACACATAACTAATTACTACACCATAGGACATTGTATAGTAGTATTGATAGTTTATGGTATAATATATATACTTATATAGGAAAATATAATTTTGCTAAATAACTTCTATGTAATTGGACGATGAAATAAGTATATATTATGCTAAGGTCTAACCAGGTAAATTGAAATCTTGGACCTAAATACTCGATTCCATTATATCAAATGCAAAGTTGAGATCAAAATCAACTTCTTTCCCAAAAATATTTTGGACAAAGAGGATAGCTACTGACCTAAAAGTTCAAAAGAAATGTTATTTCATATGTTTGTGATATATTAAAATTAAGCATGACTAAATCCAGACTAAAAAGTAACGGTTTTTACAAATATAGCTTAGGGAATGCCATTTCAGTTAACTTTTTAGGTCAGTAGCTATCCTCATTGTCCAAAATATTTTGTGTAAAAATGTTGATTTTGATCTCAACTTTGCATTTAATATAATGGAATCGAGTAGTTTTGGTCCAAGATTTCAATTTACCTGGTAAGGTATAATATTTTATTATACTTATTAAAGCTACCTTATAAATATAGTATCTTCTGATCCTGTATAGTAAAGTATTTCAAAATTTAACACCATAAATATCCTCATTATGTTAAAGTATTCTATATTACTGTTACTGATATATAATATGCTGCTTTCTTAGCTTTAATTATAGAAAAGCATAAATATGCATTGGGAAAATTATACGCTTATTTGCTTTGAATTATTTTTGGTCTTTGTGATACTAGTTTCTAGATAAATTAGGAATTTCCCCTAAGGAATATAAACAGGATTATATTACATACTATTTAATACTATTTGAACTGATTGAGTTTTTTTTTCGATTAGGTACATGGGGTTGATTGAAGATTATCCAAGTGTAAAGGAATTTTGTCACGGAGCAGCCAGCTTAGATTTCTGTGTCCCTACTGCCCATTAAAAGCTACCTATTACATACAACATTATATTGACTGAATCTCAGGATACTATCTGAATGTCTAATAAAAATCCTACTGACTGCTGAAGACTATTAAATATCCCTTCCAATAAACACACTACATACTAAAGAGAACTACAATAGTCAGTAAATATAAATATACTTTATAATGTTAGACCAAATCTCGAGATGGATGCAGAAGAAATAATACAATAATGTACACAATACAACTTTCTTAAAAAAGTGATTTATCTATTTCGATTGACATTGTTTTGTTGTTTAGCTAGAAAATGATGATGATTGATTGAACTTTGTACTCTGATTAAATACTAATTTCCTACGAACAAGGTTAAAAAATGAAGAAAAAAAGCGATAAAAATAATAGTATTAGTTTTGTTACAAATATGAGTAAGAAGAAAGTAACGAGGACTCGAAATCAGTGGAGAAATATTTCAAAAAAATCCAATTTGGAGTCTGTAGTCGATGATGGAGATTTGCCTCAAAAGTCTAATATTCAAAAACTTGTCTCTATGCTGACAATGGTAAGTAAAATCATTTTTATTTTGCATTTTGATTCATTTTTAGAAAAACACTGCAGATAGGAAACGCATTTTTTAGCAAAAATTCTGTCCATTTTTTGACAATTTTCTGGATATCCGTCAGAAAATTCGCATTCTCAGCTTCTACTTAGTCGATTTTAATTAAAACACATTAATAAAGAGAATCCTATGAAAATTAGGTAAATTTCCATCTATTTAGGCGAAAACTTGCAAAAATTTTGACCATTTTTTGGTAATTTTCTGGCAAACAAAAATCAACCAGAAAAATCGCATTTTCAGCTCCTTATTGATCGATTTTTCCTAAAACACACACTAACAATGAGTATCTTGCAAAAATTAGCTAAATTTCAACCTTATATTTAGGCGATTTTAGTAAAAATATTGAGCATTTTTTGAAATTTTCTGGTAATTAAAAATCCTTCAGAAAATTTATCCAATATTTTGTTTTCATTTTTGTCAATTTGGCAAGCAAATCTCTTAAAATTTAGTTTGTAATTTTGGCCAGTCAATTTTTGTGGGCTTTGCCGATCCTGAGTGTAGTATATAGATATAATGTAGATAGTTTAGTTAGTTAGTATAAGGTCCTTTTAAGTAAATTATAAAAGAGTCATTAAAATTACAATTCTGCTCTCATCGGACAAGTTTTACAACTATGTAATATAATATAATGTTAGAGAGTTCGTAATCTTTAATGGGGCATAGTATGG
The DNA here is from genome assembly GCA_034699045.1 of Nanhermannia cf. coronata Gr-Ori-00579. Taxonomy (NCBI): domain Eukaryota; kingdom Metazoa; phylum Arthropoda; class Arachnida; order Sarcoptiformes; family Nanhermanniidae; genus Nanhermannia; species Nanhermannia cf. coronata Gr-Ori-00579. The sequence goes on from JAQIXA010003440.1 coordinate 2,992, forward strand.
AGCTCTCGAGTTTAAAATTAAAATGAAATTTTGCCAGTTCTTTCTCCTGCAAGTGGTGGAGTGGAGTGATACTCATTATAATTTTCTAAGATACTTGAGAGTCCAATTAAAAATTCCAATTTGACTAGCTTTAGCTATCGTATAGATGTAGATAGTTGAATTGATATGTAAATTTTAAATATATTTCTCAAAATTTTAGTGTAGCAAAAATCCTTATCTCCTTGTCTTCAATCTCATTCCCATCTAGGCCCTTACAAATTTCTACTGATTATGAGGCCCCTGAGATTTCCTTTACGACCCATCCGCTGACGACGCCTATACTTACTCTAAATATTTTGATATAAAAAGAGATCCATAGAGATCAATGACACAGAAAGACTCTTGCAGATCTCTTTTCTGTAAAATTCCTCTCAAAATTTAATTTTGATAGTAGGTACAATTTATAGTTCATGAGAATGATTATACTAGAATGCAGCTACCATAAAGTACTTATTATTTATCATCAGAGCCCGGAAAGGCAGTTTTGAGACACTTATTTTTAGTGAGTTGGATGAAGCTAATACTTAGGATATATACATATTAGGTCAAATTAAGGTCAATTAAGTGCCCTGTTTTCTGTCTTTTGTGCCTTTTTAAGAAAAAATAGCCTTTTTCCCACTTTTTTTGGCCATTTTTCTAAATAAAGAAGGCCTTTTTTTGCATTTTAAGTGCCTTTTTTATCCGGGCTCTGTTTATCATATTTTGAAGTTTGCTAATATGCAGGTTGGCATCTGTGTGTCTATACTTATTACTATTACTGCTGATAGGTAGGGTACTTATTTATCCTTACCTTAGCTATCCTATATATACAGATAGATAGATAGATACACTAGAAAGTATTTGTATTTGTATTCGTGGTATAATACCAGTATATCTGTAGTATGGGTGTTGTGTTGAGGGTGTATAAATTTGAAAGGGAGTGAGTGTAAGTGTAAAGTGTAAAGGGGCCATTAAGCGTGAAAATAATGGTTCAAGTTCCTTTTGCAAAAGTGGTAGAGTAAAAGAAATATTTTGAAGATAAACTAGCATCTCTAATCCGTCCTAAGCACAGGGGCATATGTGAATCGAATATCGGATTTATGGAAAAATGACGTTTTTTAAATTCAAATATAGTGCTAGGTATATATGAAAATAATCAAGGATAGGATATCTAGAGAATTTTCTGATACTATGAATAAAATTGGCAAAAATCATTTACTTAATTATGCCATATATCTGTAATTAATAATTAAGGTCAAAATACAGGTTAAAAACACAGGTCAAAAATGTCAAAAAAGGCAAAATTTTGATTGGTATCCTTAATTTTAAAAAGTCACTCGTGTCTACACTGAATTATGTTTAGTTAATTGTAATTAAAAATTTAGGTACAGATTTACAACTGTTTTCTTTGTTATACTCGTAACATGTATCTGTACGAGTGAAAGAAATATTTTTCCCAAGTAGAGGGATGGATATATAATATAAAGGGTACTTTAATATAAGGGTACTTTAATACATAATATAGATACAATATTAGATAGAAGTAAATGTATAGAAGTAAGAGGAGATAAGACTCGAAAGAAACAAAAGGGATGTAATAAACATCACACAGATCTTTATGACTGAGCACTTGAAGATCCATTTGACTCCAAGTTTTTGTTTTTATTATTATTTTTATTATATTTTTGTATGGATATAATGTACTTCAACTGTACTGTATATAGTATGCATCTAATACTGTTTGTTTTTATTTTAAGAATATAATGTACATACGAGTACTAGAGAGATTAAGGTTTAAACCACAGAATTCACTTTCTTTCAGCGACAAAGAGCACTTTAGTACTTAGCGCATACATACTTACAACAACTAAAAACTGTTAAAGTTCTCAAGAAGGCTCAAGTTTATAAATCATAACTGTATCCTTATAAATCGTTTTAATAAAGTTGAATTTATATACATATATATATGTAGTTTACAAAAACTACATATATACCCTTCTTTTATTTAGAAGAACGCTAAAAAACTGTATTTACTTAAGATTAGTCTTGTCACATAAATACAATGTATTATTATAAGGTGAGTTAGCCTAAAAGATATGATAAAAAATTATTAGGTCCATCATGTATTAGATATAAAAATGTAAAAATGTTAACCGAATTAGACTTGATTGAAAATTTATTTGAAAGGTTTAAACCACAGAATAAGGTGGATCAAAAAAATTTCCAAATTTTTCCAATAGATGTATGTACACACATATATTTATGAACCACTCTGTATATATTGTGAATTGTAGCTATGCAGGTAGGTAGTTATGTATTTATGAGAAATAAAAATAAATAATTTATAAGTGAAAAGGTTGAAAGGGGAAATATTAGAGATGCTGGACTCTTCCTTATATATTCTACAGATACAAAGTACAGGTATACCTGTGACTACTTAAACTGTACATAAGGTAAGATTAGAGTTTAGTTTAGAGACTTTATATACTGGGAAAATGTAATAATGCCGAGTAAAAAAAATTTCGAGTTTCTACAACTTTCTTTTGAAAAAAATAGACTTTCATGTTTTTTGAATTGAGATTTGAGAAAAGGTCAAAAAGGGTCAAGCCTTCATTTCAAAGGTAATTGCTCAAAATGAAATTGGGAATGAAATATTTCAATTTTGTAGATAAAAATTCATATTTCGTTGACCACACTATATAGAAGAAAAAATGACTTTCTTTTCAATATGAAATACTCTATGTATTTGGTCGAAATTTCATTTAAAAGTCAAGTCTTTCTTTCCTGCTTATACGGCATTAAAGTTTTAGAGATAAGTTAACCAATTCAAAAAAAGTTAACTTTTCTACTTCCAACCTATAGTATTAGGGTTTGGTACAGCATGCCTATACCTACTTGTTATTTGGGACTAAACGGGCTTTCGTGACCTGAAAAGTAGGAGACCAAACCCAGAAAGAATTGTTACAGATGTTCAATGAAGTGAGTTAAATCTTTAAACTTTTCCTACTCAAAACTGCTCAACTTAACTTGTGTATTTTGTGGCTTGTACAATTGTATAAATAAATTTTAAAATAATTTTAGAAGAAAAACTTTCCACCTTATCTTATACATACAAAAAAGTAAGACTTTTAAGAGTATATACAGGGTGATCCATATATCTTTGGCGAAAATGTTTTGAATATATCATGGCATGGTCAGATATATTTTAAAAAAAGTAAAATATGATATCGATAGAATTTAATGGAGATCACGACTGTAAATTAACTGTAAATTAAATATACGAATTAGGAGAAAAATTGAAATAAGTCTAAATTTTTCCAAAAAACTTGAAATATCAAGATTTGATATTGGCAACCTTGCATAAATGGTCAAAAGATGATGGACAAATTGACCAAAATGGATAATATGATACACTAAAATAAAATATCCAGTATAAATGAGCTTATTTAGTAAATAATTTTGGTTTTTGATAGATATTTGAAATAATTAATTTAAAATTGAACTTTAAAATTAGTATAATTCTAGATTTATAATTTGAAATTTTCATTTTGACCAGTAAATGTGTCCTTTTTGCCAGCCATTTTGGCCAATTTTGACCAATTTTGGCCGGCTGTACCTTGCTAAGTTTGGCTTGCCTTTGCGTGTCTGTATTTTTAAAGTAGGTATTTTTTTTTATCGAATACACATTTATTATGTATAGGGGATTTTTCATTCCTTACTTGTACACTACATAAGAACTAGTGCGGTTTGAGTTATATATAAGCTTTTAACATTAAGAGGATTATATGTCAACTACAGACCAAATATCCAGAGTTTGATAAGATTTTATATTTTTAACCAAATACTTACGATTAGTAGTACATACATAACATAATAATATATAAGGATTTTTACTACATAACTTGCAACTTACTTGTAAGTTTTTTGGAGTAAAAAAACACGAAAATTTATTTTATTTGTTGTGTTTGTAACTTTTTGATTTCTGATTGAGATTCGAATCATGCTAACATTTTTATTAGGGTGAAATCGCTCATACTATAGCTTAAATATGTAAGTAAAAGTTTATTTTTCATCTATTTGATTCTCTAGTCAATCCAAGTGTAATGAACTTGGAGAAAAAAATTTGTAATATTTTCGATAGTTACTGGCACTTGGACGATGATTTTAGGTCTAAATTATGGTAAAAAAGGAAAAGTCTACCTAATAAGAATAAATGGTTCCGCTTTTTTCTTTTGAAATAAAGCTAAATACAATGTATATGACATTTACTTTTATATTTATAATGCTATTTGGCCAGATATTTATGCTCTTTCAGAGATTTGACCCCCCTAACTGTCAGTGCCTTGAATTTATGCTATAACAAGTACAAATAGAGTCAAAGAAGTTACATTTCTAAAATATCAAAGTAAATTTTTTTCAAAATTGAGTTTGAATTCAATTTATTTTCATTAAAGTATGTATAACGTATGTATAACGAAAACGAAACTTGATACTTTTGCAATTTTTTAATAATCAAAAATCTTACAGAAAAATTATATTTTCAGCTCCTAATAAGTAGATTTTTCATAAAACACAGTTATATATAGAATCCTACAAAAATTAGCTAAATTTCCGCCTATTTAGGCGAAAAGATCAAAAATTTTGAGCATTTTTTGGAAATTTTCTGGTAATCAAAATTCATTCGGAAAAATCGTATTTTTATTTGATCAATGTTCAATCGTCCGTAGGTCTTACCCTAGACTGATTTATCAAAAAAAGATTTGGCTTGGCTCTGTTTGTAATCTAAATGGAAATGAAGAAAAGAATAATAAAGGACAAAAAAGGAATGAAAGAAATGATGAAAGATTCTTTTAGCAAAAGACTCTTTAAAAAATTGGAAAAATAAAAAAAATTTAGTTTATTTGTTCTTTTATTCCGGCGGATGTCTACTGGGTGAATTACCCAAAAATGAAGTATTTTTTGCATATATAGGCATTCTATATGTATATGCTATAGTATTAAAATATCCTCTAACCTCTACTAGAATAATTCTTTATTTTTTGGGAAGTAAACTAGTACTCCCACTATAAAGTAGGTTTATAAGTTTGTACATTTACGAAGTACTTTACGAAATCGGTTGAATAAATAAAATCGACTCGATTTATTTTTTTCCCTAAATTTTGACTTTACTTTGCTTTTTTTATATTGAAATCTAAATGTAGATTATTTGTCGAGTTCCTGGATCTAATAGGGATAGACATAATAATAGATAAGGTCTTGAAAAGTGACAAGTGAATTTGAATCCAACTTTTAAAGAAAAGAAAAATTATTATCTTGACACATAATTTCCATTTTAAATTCGATAAAGAGACAAATTTCGTTCAAATTTGCTTAAATTTGCAAAATTTCAAGAGATATTTATGACCAACGAGAAGCAATGGTCAATTTAAAAAATCTCACTTTCAAATTCTGGCGGATTCTGGAAAGGCAAATCTCTTGAAGAAGAATAAATTGACTTTTTTTATTTAACAAGAGCTTATGGGGTAAGTAATCGAAATGCAAAAATGCCATCGGAGAAAATAAATCCTTTTTTTGCAATATCCGTTTTTTAAGGCAAAAATAAGCTTTGAATTTGATTCTCCAAATACTTGGTGGATTTGAGATTCACTTTTTTCTTGATCTATTTGAAATTTGGTTGTACCATACATATCTATATGTAGTCAGGTATATCTATATGTGTTCAAGTAGATGGGAATTTGTATGTTTTTAGAATTGGATTTGGATTGAGAGGCTCAGTTTTTCCTTTTTTTGGAATAAAAAATCGGGTAGCTGTAAGCTCTGTCTATTGAGAAGTGGTTTGAAATTTATTTTTTTTGTTGAATTTTTTTCAAGTCCCTTACCTTTTGGCTACCTTTCCTACTTGATCTCTACCTTATTTCTATTTTCAATCCAAAATTTTATATATACCTTAGCATTTCTTTGATACAGAATATTTTAGAATATATATTATTTTCTATCAATTCCTAATTTCTATTTTATCTTTATTACACACTTTTTTGTTATACTTTTAACTTATATCTGTTATATATACACTCTAAAAAATGATTACTCAAATATGAGTTAAGGTTTACTCAAATTCGTACAATGATTGAACTTTTATTTTTAAATGGTAAACATTACTCATGGCCATGAGTAAACTTTTTAATCACTCTGTGAGTAAAGATTAGTCATGTATATGGTCAAAAATTCTTTTTTACTCATTTAAATGACTAATCATTGGCTTTCTCAATGAGTAAAGATTAAACTTGTAAACTAGTAAATTTTAATTTTTACTCTTTTGCAAATGAATTTTTAACTTTAAATTACTAAAATTAACTAAATATTTAATTGGTAATTAACGACATACCTAAAATTAAAATTAAATCAAAATTCAAACTCGTAATTAGGAATATTTATCCAATTATCTTTATTTCCATTTAAAAGTTAACATTAATAATATATTTTAATTCACAAAGTTATGTTATACGGGTTGACCTTTGACCTTAATAAAGTATATACATTAGTCTGTATGTCTGTCGTTCATTCAAGCAGTCAGTCTGTCTGTCTATCAGTCGGCCTGAAATTTAATCTTGAAATACATACGAATTTTATAAATGAAATTAATGCCAATGCTTATGGTAAATACTTTAATTGTGAAATTTTATAATTTGTAAAAAGTAAAATTACCAAAATTAGCCATTTTTAAATAAAATATTCAATTATTAACTTACCTGACTTACCTGAACTGAATAACCTTTAAGTTTACCTTTGTAAAATATCTCCTTAATTGTTGACAATTACAATTGGTTTTAAATGCAATTGACAAATTATTTTGTAATTTTGTCAATTATAATTTGTTAGCATAATATCGCTTCAACCAATTACACTGCTATGTTTGACTTCAAAGAATTTGTCTTGTAATTAGTCAAAATGTAATTAGTCGTAATTACAGACAAAATTTTACTTAAAATACATAATTAATTAATTAATTTAATAAATAAACTTTCTATCAAATTGAAAAATTTTCGAAGTGATAAGCAGCTTGAATTGACCGCAATTTATTTTAGGTATTTTTCATGAGTAAACTTTACACATGGCCATGAGTAAAAATAAAATGTTACATATTTGAGTAATCTTTACTATTTTATGAGTAAAACTTCATTTACAATTGAAAAATGTAATAATTCCTCATGAAATGAGTTAAAAACCCCGGATTTTTTAAATTTTCAACATATTTGAGTAAAAATTTCTTTACTCATGGGGTTTTTTAGATTCATATTTAGAGTGTAGTATAGTTAATCACCGATGGAATTCATCATGTCAATCGCAGAAACTCGGAAAATAACCATGGTTTTTATTTTTCAAAATTGAATTTGACCACAGGGAGAAGAGGCCTGTGGAAAGTCGAAAATCCCATAAGATATAACATTGAAAATTTCAGAAATTTTGAGATATCGTCCCTACTATGCCTTCACAGTGCAATATAAGTAGCTATACAAGTAGTAGTTCCTTTATTTATATGAGCATTCCATTGCAATGCACTACCGTAAATGAGACCTTTACGTTTGCCTGGTTCTAAATAACCATTATACATTTTTGCATAATGTTTGTACAAGAGTTTTAATATGGTGGTTTTTAAAAACCATGGTAAAATTTCAAGATTGTCAAAATTTTGTTCTATAGTATGTAGGGGTAGGCTAGGTAAGGTAAGGTTAGTACACTCTTAGAAATTTTTCCCGTATTTCCAATAAAAAATTATTGGATTTCAAGTAAAATGTGCACTTCTGTGAAAACCAATAAAACTTTACTTGTAAAATCTGTAAATTTATTTATAGAAAATCAAGTAAGTCAATATTGCTTTATAGGCAAATGAATGTAAAATTTTATTCTAATCCTAATAATAGTTTTATCGGTATTTAAGTAAAAATTTATGGACAATTAATGGATTACAGTGAACTGCCAATATAATATATGTCAATTACAATTTTTTATTAACTGTAAAAAATTTTTAAAATACGACAATTCTAAACATAAATTAACTAATTCGCTTTGTAAATGTAAATAGCATCAAATTTTATCAAGAGGATCTTGTAGAATAGTAGAAATGGATGTAGAAATGGAGCCAGGATAGTCAGGCACCACCGATCGGGTGGTATTATTGTCCAATGTCAGTAGCACGAGAGTTCGGCAACAACATTCCAGTCCAGTTATTTAGCTTTGACTTCACAAACTCATCCATCTAAAATATAAAATAAAATAATATTTATAACAAAAATACTAGGATATAATTAACTACTTTAGTTAGTTAATGTGTTAGGGCAAAAAATTGCAAATATTACAAATTACATTTGTGTCAAACTAATTTTGTATTAATTTATCGATTATATATTAAAAAGAGCTATATTTTTTACGACCATGATGTCAATGGTCAGAAAAGAACAAAGATAAGTAACCTTAATCAATTCTGGAAAAAGTATTTTGGTGGCTTTTCTAATGACTAAAAATAAATTAATAGATATAGGTATTAATATCATTAGAATCCAGAATCTCTCTAATACTATTAGTATATCTATTTTTAGTTAAACTCTCCAAAAGTTCAATCACTTGTCTTCTAAAAATATAACTAGAATTTTTTAAAATTCGAGTACATTGGAAAAACAAAAAAATGTTTTCTTAAGATTTATGAGCTTGATTAAGAGATAAATTAAAAATTTCAAGCAAACAAGGGTCATTGAAAAGTAGATATTCAAGTATAAGTTTAGATTTTGGCTTGGAAATTTCAATACTATTTTTAGAAAGAGCTTTAAATAAGTTGGAATTCAAAATATTAGGATATACTCTTTTTAAAATTTTTTTTGTTAAATAAGTAAGTTGTTTAAAAAGAATATCTTGTTCAGAACTATTTCTGGTAATTCTAAGGTATTGAAAATAGGTAAAGTGCAAATTCACCGCTTTTCGAGATAGAATAGCCAAAGTGTTCCTTAGATGACCCCAACTTCCGCTTAAAATTTCCGCCAGGGGCCAAAGTTAGAGCAAAAAATCCATTTTGGTCATGAAATAGTCCTAACATCTCAACGAAGATAACTATTTTAAACTAATGTACATAATGCATATACTTTACACTATAATCACTGCTCAAAATAACCACGAAGGGGCGTAGCAAAATCAACTTTTGTGCAAAATATTACCAAAAAAATTTATTAATTCGAAATTTTAGTACAGTGAAGTAGTCTCAATTTTCCTCAAATTTTCATAATATTTGTGTCTTGACCCAAGGTACCTCGGCCTACTTTGCCGCAATTACATCCCTCCAGTGGGTGTTTTACCATCTGAAAAAACTGCTAAAAACGTAGGCTAGAACTTTATATTTTTTCTATAGTACCCTATATTATCAAATTCCCCCAAATATTTTTTTAGATGACCCTTTAAATCTACCAAATTGATAAGAGTAAAATCTCAACTTGCGCCAAAAATTATTTTTCGAAATTTGACATTTCCTCTGACCCCCCTTCCTCCTCTGATTTTAATCTCAACAATTAAAATCAAATTAAAATTTATTATTTTGAACTTTGACAAACCCTTTAAGAGCCCAAGGGGTCAGTAACTCATGGTTAAAACGGGTCAAATGTATAAAAAATAACCTTGAAACCAAAAAATTTATTTATAATTGAATTTCATTAGTAGATATAATTAGTAAACTTTAATCAAATATAATTTGCTTTATATTGAATAAATTAAAATAAAATACATGTTTAAAATTAATTTAAATTCAAATGTATGACAAGTATTATAATGTCTTGTAAGAGCAGTTTGTGAAACATAATTATTACTAATTTTATAAATGACACAATTTTTGATTATTAAATTCTACAGTTTATTCCATTTTGTTTTTATATTAGCTTTAAATTAATATTAGCTTTAAATTTTTCTTTTAAAACCAGATTTTTTTATTTTGCACTGGCTACAGCACCTCGATTTTGTTCTAACCAAACAAATTTACAAAAATCTCATTTTGTATATATTAATTATTTTAAAAATATAGTTAACTATTCATTTTATAATTAATATTATTAATTATAATTTGCTCAAAATTTTAAACTAATAAAAATTTTAATTTATGGGTAAAATAGGCATTTTAGACATTTTTATGAATGACGAGAGTTTGACGTACTTGATATTTTCCAATTTTGCAGGTACCCTCTATAAAAAAATTCATGTTAAAAAAGGTATGTATTATATAAAGTTGTGTATACTTTTAACGAAACAATGTCTCTTGGTGAGCTCTCTCCTCAAACTTCATATGAAATCAAAATTCATTTAATGGCAACTTCATCATAAAGTTCAGAATTAGTCAAATCTCCCTTTTCAATTAAAATATTTTTGAGGATATTAAATTTCGTCTTTTAGGGTAATTTGCTCGCTTCAAGTTCCTTTTGTAGCCGTAGAATTTCGTTGTTGTGATTTGTTGTTCTGATTAGAGGTTGATGGTATTTGAGGAAATAAATAAAAAGGGAAGGGGTCTAATAAATAAATAATCATAAATTTAGAGAGCTGTGTAGAGAGGAAATATGTCAGTATTACTATAGACTCTGGAACTCAAGGAACCGGGTTGGGGTTTTTGAGGGGTATTGGTGACGTTTTGAGGACCAAAAACCCCAATAGTCGGACGTTTTGGCGTTTTTGATGCTATTTTAATCCCCTAATGTTCATTAAATTAAATTTTTTGCAAAATATTTAAAATTAGTCGATTTAAACCCAAGTAATAATAATTAATTAACTGTTTTTTTATTAATTTGAATTGTTAATAATTAACCTTTAAGTAGAGTTCACAATTCGGGTTTTCGCGTACCCGAATTATAAAGAATTAAAATAGATGAATAGATTCATGAAATTTTGAAATATTACTACAAGAACTCTTCTATAATAATTTTTAAAGCATTTTTTCATTAAAAAACTAATCAAATGGAAAATTTCTTGAAATACCGAGTCGGGATTTTTTTCATTTCTTGATAATTCGGGTACCCGAATACCCGAATTGAGAACTCTATCTTTGAATCATAATTTATAAGAAAAGACTT
>JAQIXA010003441.1:0-14103 GCA_034699045.1 Nanhermannia cf. coronata Gr-Ori-00579
ATGATGAAAATCGGGCTAATAGTCTTTGAGTTATTTAAATATAAACACTGGTACCTTGGTTAAAAACCACCCTGTATGATTCGTATTTTTAAATTTGACATGATTTTTGTATTTATGGTTTTATCCTTATGTAAATTAGATGCAAAGTGTTCCGAAATTTGATGTGGGATCCGCATGTATATCGAGGAATGACTTTTATGACTGCTAAACAGGTTGGTCAATCGTCCATTTTTTAACTTGACTTAGGATTTTATTAATTACTCTTTAGTTAATTAGTAAATAGTGCAAATAAAGTGTTGAATATAACACAAAATATAACAATTTTTTGGATCAATGGTCAAATTAGGATCTTTGTCAAGTACCACTGATTAAACTCTCGCTTTTAATTCCAATAAGGATGCGGTCCCATGCACCTAAAGGGTAAATTCTGCCAAATGTTATCTTATCAATGGCCTTTTTTTATGGCAAAAAAGGCCATTTGATACATGTAGGCTCGTAGTGGGGTCATCTGAGTTTTTTTTTGCCTAAATGGCACAACTAGCCCCTATATGACAAATAGTTTCGAGTAATCTGGAGTCCAGATTCTGGACCTGGACTGTCCAGGCTGGACATACAAACAGACAAACATTAGTACAAAGCAAAGTTGAATATTTAAGTCTGTATTAATTATTATTTTGATGGTTTTTTAGGCTGAGGAAAAGTGTGCTCGAGAGCTTGAGAAATGTAAGAGAAGAGAAAAAAACCGTGGTTCAAAGGGGATTATAAGAGGTCGTGGAGGTCAAAGTTGTTGTTCAACTTTTGCTCAATGTGGTCAACGTGGTGGTGGTGATGGAGATCGTGATGGACGATTAACCATAGGTGATCTATTACCATCGTACAAAAGATATCTTGAAGAAGTTGACGATGGGCAAGAATTCGCAAGGGGTCAAGAGAAGGGGACGATGGAAGATCGGGCAACTCAAACTGAAGATCAAATGAGTGAGAAAATGTCAGGGGAGAAACATCCATGTCATGTCAAGGTCAAGTCTGGAATCGAAGTTGGAACAGGTCGAAATTATTTTATTTTTGCAAATCAATTTTTACTAAACGAATCGAAAGCGAAAGTCCTTAAATATAATATGTTCTTTTTATATCTTTTAGGCATGGAAAAAAACGAGGCAAGTTTGACCCAATGCCTATGTGAGCAATTGGCTTGTGACATGACTTCAAAAATATTCGATCAATCGGTTTTCGAGCTAATCCAGGAGGAAGACATGGGTCAAATTACAGGGTCAAAAAATCGTGCAAAATCTCTCAAAAACTCGGTTGATATCAAAAGAAAGGAAATTGAGGAACACGAACAATGTCTGAATGCTCAAAAGGAGAAATTGGCTGCAATCCTCGAAGATCAGTTGGACGAGGAGGATGAAGTTGAGAAAATTTTTAAAATTTCAATATTTTTCATTTTCAAAAGGGAATTTTGTTTAATTTTATCCCTATTTTGGTTGAATTTATACCTAAATTAGTCTAACTTTTATCACTGTATTTTGTGTTAATTTTGAGTTTATTTCATACAGCTCAGTCAGGGACCAAAAATATAGGGGTTTTAACCAAAATAGGGATGAAATTCAATCGAAGCCAAGATAATATTTATATGAAATTTTGTATAGGTTACAGAAGCTATAAATGCCAGATATTTTGCGAAATCATATTTGCAAAATTTGACCAAGAATACAATCGCTAGTTTGAATGCTGATGGTTTCACCAGTGATGGTTTTGGAGATGGTAAATTTTTAAGGTTCTTAAGGACTTTTTGTGGAGATTTTAATGGCTTTTTTTTTGATAATTTCCAGAAAATCGGGGTCAATTTCAACCAGTCGAGGGTGAAAAGTGTAAGAAAGCTGCTGAGAGTTTTCTAGATGGTAAGATCATATTTCGAGTTGAAAAATTTTCTATAAAAACTTTGTCTAGAGTTTTATTAGAAAAGATTAACTTTCAGCTTGATTAATTTTGGTTTTTCAGAACTGAATGGATTTTAATTACCTAATTTCAATTTTTGTCTTATTTTTTTAGATATACTTGAACAAGTCTCGTGTAAAAACCAACAAGATAATGAAATTCTTCAAAATGTTTGGCAATCTGATAATGAGAAGAAAAATCCAGAAAAAATTTCGATTGTGATTAAACCAGCTGCAGCTGAAACAGCAGATGTGGATTCTCGGAAAGTGAATTTCGAAGGAAGGTCAAGTACTTTGGGGGAATTTAACAAAAATTCACAAAAATTTTCATCAAAATCATCACCATTTTCAATTTAAAGATAATATATTTAATTAATGTACTATAATATACTTTATTATAAAGGGTGATTATAATCACCCTACTTTTATTAAACTCGTAAAATGAGCTAACAATTACAATTTACAATATAGTATAGGTTTCAAAAATGGTATTCAAATTCTAAAAAATCTAATTTTGTCGTAAATAAATGCTTTACATTGAGACTATTCAGTAATAAATAAAAGATTGAAGTTTAATTTCATTCCTATTTTGGTTGAATTTACCCCTATTTTTGATCTAACTTAAACAAATGTGTATAAAATTAGGCCAAAATTTTAAAAATTCTAACATAAACCTAGCCTAAATTTTATATTAATAAAAATTTGGGTTAATTTTATACATTTGGATTAAGTTAGACCAAAAATGTAAGGGTAAATTCAACCAAAATAGGGATGAGATTAAATCGGAGTCTAAATAAAAATACCCTTACTGATTACATTTTGTGTTTAGCTTAAAATTTAATTAAATTCTCAATTTTGCTATAAATTTACACAAATTGTATTCAATTATCTTGAAATATTTGTTTGCAAAGTTTTTTAGTTTTTTAGTATTTGCATTTAATTGGAAAGGATATCTTTGGGGTTCTAATGGGCTTTCTGGCCTTTATATGAGGTTTAACATGAAAAGGTCTGAAAGCCAAAGATATCCTTTATTTATTGTTATAAGGATCTTTTAGGTCTAGATCTGAACAAAAAATTTCAAAAATTTCGAGTCTAAAATTGGAAATATCTGAATGTTCTGCTGGTCACTTCAAAATTTTACAAAAATTTCTAAATTTTTTCAAATTTCTAAAGTACAAGTAAGAATTTTGGAAATTTTAAAATCATTTTGGAACAAAGTTTGTGCTAGTAAAAATGAAAAAAGTATAATTTTTCTAATAAATTTTAGAAAATATTTCGATCAAAAAATTTCAGAATAGTGAGAAACTTTTAAAAAAAACAAAATTATTTTACAATATGACCAATTCATTTAATTCAGCTCTGAAAACCCATATTATGTACTACTACATAAAATATGCATTTTTTTGAAAAACCGATAAAAAGTAGGCTTAATACATTTATAAATATCAGTATTTAGTAGCCCATTGCTATTATAAGCCTATTTATAAATAGACTTTCTTTATTGTTTCTATAAAAGTCTCTATTTTACAAACCTAAATAAAATACAGTCGAATTTCTTTATAATGTCAGTTTATTTAGGTAATTTAGATTGGAAAAACCCTACAAATGGCAAATTATACCAGACCAGAGATACAGTTTACCCTGCTTATAACGGCGATCATTATAACGAGGGTCGTTGTGTCGTTATAAACAAGTTCCTCTGTCTATACTCGAATTTAAAAGCTATTCTAATTCATATTAACAATTCTATTTCGAATTTCGAATAAAACAATTTGAATAATATGTAATACCTATCCTACGAGTATAATACAATGGTTGTGTAAATTTATAGCTTTTTGTTCGATTCGAATTTAAATTCCTTTCCGGACAAAACATAGCAAATACAGTCAAACTTCTCTATAAAGTACCCATGTCTATATAAAACCCTACTTTATTAATGGTTCTATAAAACTTTCACAAAGAAATGCCATCAAAAACCAATAAAATCCACGATTTTTAGCAAAATTTTAGCAAATTTTTCTCCAATAATTCACTTATTTAGCTTATGAACAACCAGATTTCGACTCAACTTTACAAATAAATATAAATGTAGACTAAATTAAGCCGAAATGTGATGATTCATAGCTGAATTTACCTAATTTACATACAATTTGTTAGTAAATTATGAATTTCAGACCATGTTATATTGAAATACAATTACAGAATATTTTTTTAAGGTTTCCTCACTATTTTGAAACATTTTGGCCAAAATATTCTTTAAATACATTAGATAGATTAGCTGTGCATTACTTGCTGAACATTACAATTGAAAAAAATTGAAAAAAACTTACAAAATTCTTATTTGTATTGCTAACTACTGTCTCAAATTTAAAAAATTTAGAAATTTACAACTTATAGGATCAGAACATGTAGCCTTTTTTCAATTTTAGACTCGAAATTTTGAAAATATTTCATACCCTACAGATTACTAATACAGACTTTGCAAAAAAAAATTATGCAATTAAATACAATTATTTGGCTTTCAGGCCTTTACCACTATGTTAAACCTCATATAAAGGCCAGAAAGCCCATTAAAACCTCAAGATATCCTTAATTATAGCAAAATCTAGAATGTAAACTCGATAGTTTTTCATAATTATTCTATCTGTATTTTTAAGGAATTAACTAAAACTATCCATTAATATCTCAAGTCTAGTACTTTATAGAGAAATTTGGCTGTATTTGAGTGTAGGAAATTGGTATATAAAGTAATTTCCACACTTTTGAAAAGGCCTTATTATCTAGTGGTACAAATGGGGTATAAATTCTACAAAATGTATAAATTGTAATGAATGAAATATTCAATTTGTAAATTAAATATTTTATTTGGAATTAGTAGAGAAAGGGTCTAGCTCGTTATTTCTATCGTCTCGGACATCATATCCTATATCTGTGTGTTTAATAGGGTAGACCAGTTGATTTCCCTGAAAAAAAATATCAAAATTTTGAGAAAAATTTCAAAAAATTTGTAAAATTTTATTTTATTTATAGGTAGGGTACCTTATCCCATGTAAGTAACTCTCTTGATTTTGGATTGTACGAGACCATTGCATTCTTTCTAAATGGGTTGCTAAATGGAAGATCAACTTTAAGCAGAGTTTGACGATATAGATCTAGTGCAAGTCTGAAAAAATTAAAAACACATTTTAGCTTTGAAAAACCAGATTTTGGATCAAATGTGCCTCTATTTACTATTATATTTGAGGCAAAATCGAGAGTTTCATAGATAAATTTAAGGAAATCTCGTAGAAATTGTCACTTTTTTAGGATTTTTTTTTTTTTTTTTCAAAAATGCAGACTGTAATTTCTCTATAAAGTACCTTATTTTGGTGTCCCTTTCAGTGACAGAGTCAACTGCATAGAGAACCCCACATATAATGAACATATCCCCGGCATATCGATGGCTGATTGTGATGTTCCAGCCAAAACTCATCTTGAGGGTCTCTGTATCGATCTGATTAAAAATAAATTGACAAAATTTTGAAAACAGTTGAGACTTTTCTATCAGTATTTTCTAAAATAACTTCAAATAACTTTAGAATTTGGATATTTCAGAATTTGAACCAAAGTATACATTACATGAATTCATTTTGAAATCCAGGATTTAAATTCAGGATTTTCAATTTTCAATTCAGTGCCCTACTTATAACATTAGTACTTACAAGGTAAATTGAAATTGCGGACCAAAACTACTCAAAACCATTATATTAAATGTAAAGTTAAGATAAAAATCGACATTTTTCCACAAAAATATTTGGACAATCCGGATAGATCCTCACCTAAAAGGTCAAATGAAATGTTATTTCCTATGCTTATAATGCATGGTACATTGTAAAAACCGATACTTTTAGTCTGGATGACAATTACAAGGATAGGGAAAACATTTCATTAGACCTTTAAGGTCAGTAGCTATCCTCATTATCCAAAAAAATTTGCGGAAAATGTTGATTTTGATCTCAACTTTATATTTAATATAATGAAATCAAGTAATATTGGTCCGCGATACCAATTTACCTGGTAAGATATTGTGATTTTTAAAATATAAAATTGGCGAAAATTGGATATGAATAGATCCTGAAACTTTTTAGGTAGGTAATTAAATACTCTGTCATAATCTTATCTCAAATTTCAATTTTGAAATCCTAGATTTCGTAAACAAATGAAATACGAAATTTAGGATTTCGAAACGAGATAGTTTGTTAAGAATATACATTCTACTAACAAAACAATCAATATTATATCTAATTAAAAATTTGGTTAAATTTCTCGTAAAAATTTTCTTTTTGACTCTCTTTTGATAAAATTTATAAAAATCAAAATTTACAAAAAATTCAATTTCAAATGTAGGTACCTTAACTATGGCCGTATTATTCGATCCAGTCAATGTATGAATAGCCCATAGTCCATTCTCATCCGTTGCAATGTCAATCTAAATG
Organism: Nanhermannia cf. coronata Gr-Ori-00579; assembly: GCA_034699045.1. Lineage (NCBI taxonomy): Eukaryota > Metazoa > Arthropoda > Arachnida > Sarcoptiformes > Nanhermanniidae > Nanhermannia > Nanhermannia cf. coronata Gr-Ori-00579. The sequence continues at coordinate 6,413 of JAQIXA010003441.1, forward strand.
TCAGAAAAAAATTTCAAAAATTCAGATTAAATGACATAAGTAGGGTACCGATAAATCATTACGTAATTGTAATTACCCAAGAAGTGTCTGAAGAATAGAGAGAATCTGCTCCAAATGAAGCGTGGCTCAACTCGATATCTAAAATTTACAATTTTTTAAAGGCTCTGATTTAATCTAATTCCTATTTTGGTTGAATTTACCCCTATATATTTGGTCTAATTTTACCCTTTTAAAGATCAAAAATATACGGTTAAATTCAACCAAAACAGAATCATGAGATACTAAAGTTTTTTTAAAATTCAGATTGCAAATTCAGATGCAAACTGCCGTTTGCATCATAAAAAGTCGAATTTTTGTAAATTTTATTTAAGTAGGTAATTGTTAATGTCTACTCTAAAATTAAAATCATACAGTGAAGTAATTATAAAAATCCTAAAATGTCAGGTTAGTATGCAAATTTTTACATTTTACAACTTTTTAGACCTTTAATTAGACATTTCTTTGCAAATTTTATCCAAATTTTGGCAATTTATGAGAGAATTTTTGATCAAATTACCTCCTATAGTTTTGCCAGTGAGTAGGCTGAATCGAATAATTTTTGGTTTTTCATCAGCTCCACCAGCAGCCACGTAGTAAAAAGATCCATTAAAAACTGAATGGAAATTCCCCTTTAAAAAACCATCATTTGAATTTCATTATACTATAACAGTGTCTTAAAAGTAAGGGTAGATTAGGAACAGTTTGGAAATTATTTTGAAATTTGGACATGTATTCTGATCGGAAAGTAAGTTGACATTCGACCTTTTTGTTTGAAAATATTTTGGCAAGAATTTCATTTCAAATATTTTAAAATCCTAACCTTTTGCTAAACTAAATACAAAAATTTTTTAGGTCAATTTCATACAGGAGTAAAGTTAGAATAAAAAATATAGGTAGGGGTAAATTCAACCAAAATAGGGATAAAATCAAACTCAAGTCATTTCAAATGAATCTTGGCTCAACTCGATATCTAAAATTACATTTTTTTAAAGGCACTGATTTAATTTCATTCCTATTTTGGTTGAATTTACCCCTATATTATTGGTCTAACTTTACCTCTTGATAAGTCCAATAAACCTAAAGTTTGATCAAAAATATTGGGATAAATTCAACCAAAATACGAGTACAGATACAGTATAGGAAAATGAAATTAAACGGAAATTTTTTATTTAAATTCAGATTGCAAATTCAGAATTCAGATGTAAAGTGCCTTTTGCAGCATAAAAAGTCAAATTTTTGTCAATTTTATTTAATTAGGTGCCTTTTTTTGAACTGACTCTAATCTACCCTTATGTATGATGTATGTATGTATAGGTACTTTATATGGAAATGGTAGCGAGAAGGTCCGAGTTGGTTGATTTCTTGTGAAAGAAGTTTTGTTCTGGAATTCGTACAAAAGTCTCGTCTCCTCCATCAGGGTCACCCAATATTTCTCTGATTCTTTGGCTGGATCTCTCATCCAATTCCTTTAATAATCATATTGAAATTTTGAAATTTTGCGGTTATTTATGAATATCATTCATATTTCCAAATTTGTAAATTTGGCTGTTTTTTATGCATATTACCCGACAGGGTTATCTCCAGTATATCGATTGAACACTGGCTTCCCAACTGCTGATAAGAGACAATCTACGAAAAAGCAAAATTTTGAACCAAAAAACTCAAAAGGAATATCTTTGGGTTCTAATGGGCTTTCTGGCCATTATACAGATATGAGGTTAAACATACGTTAAACCTCATTATGTTAAACCTCATATAAAGGCCAGAAAGCCCATTAGAACCCTAAGATATCCTTTTGTGACTATTTATATATTATATTAGGTATTTGTCAATTTTAATGAATTTCAAAGCCAGAATCGATAAAAAGATTTAAAAAAGGATCTAAATTTCAAAAAAGATCTGGTTCGATTTTGTCCGTTTGATATGAAAATTGGATTGATATTAAACTTAGGTAAATCAAAATTAAGCCTTTTAATTATGGATCAAGAAAATTTTCTTTAAGTAATTTTTCAAACATATCTATCTTCATGTTATAATGGGTTATACAGATATAATGGGCCTTTTATGAAATTTTTCAAAATTTTGTTTACAAACCTTGGCTTCTATTGTGAGGTCCAGGAGTTGATAAATTTCCCAGAGGGAATATTTCCCAGCCAACCATGTCCAAAAGGGCAAAACCACCAGACCTGCATTTACCCTGCTCAATCCTCGGCTTTAAAATTTCAAAAATTACATCAAATTTTGGATATCTTTGGGTATTAATGGGCTTTCTGGCCTTTATTTGAGCTTTAACATGTAAAGGCCTGAAAGCCGAATAAGAAATTTGACTACTTACAGGACAAGTTGGACAAACAGGGATCGCTGGACAGAGGTCTTCAAGGTCAACGAGGTCAGGTGGCACCTAAATCCATGACATAAATTTAGCAACTATCTGTAATCGTAGATACTTTGAAATCTAAAATTTTTATAAAAAATTGCTAGATACTAGAAGTATCTGCACCTATCTAAATTAACTGTAATCAACCTGATGGTTTAAGAAAGTTTACAGAATTCTCACATTTTTAGACTTGAACGACACTTAATAATTTTTTTGAAATTATCTAATTAATTTAGATCAAATAGGCTGTAGAAAATTCTCTCCCAAATTTTGTATTTTTCAAGACACTTTGATAAAGCTCCGATTTCATTTCATTCCCTATTTTGGTTGGATTTACCCCTATATAACTTTGTTCCTGTATGAAATTAACACAAAATATTTTAGCTTACAATAGGTTAGGTTAGGTTAGATTAGATTAAGATTTTAAAAATTTTAGGTTAATTTTATACAAGGGTAATGTTAGACCAAAGATATATAGGGGTAAATTCAACCAAAATAGGGAATGAAATTAACCTTTAGGCCTTTAATAAGAGTAGATTTATGTTCTAAATCGATTGAAAACTTACCAATTTTTTGTAATTTTCATAAAAATTTAGACATTTTTTGAATATTTGAACAAACCTGTCCATAAATGGCCACACTTTTACCTCCTGGGGGAGGTGTCGATAAGTTCGGGTCAACTTCTACATTTTTATAAGAAAAAAAGTGGATAATTTTTAAAAAGTGTCAAAAATTTAGAATTTTTTAGATAATTTTTACCATAAAGTGTGAAATCTCCTTTTGTGACGCCCAACTCGTTCTTACTTATACAATGGTATCTACTCAGGTCTGAAGAATGTACTTTTGTAATGTTCAAAACCATATGGATCTAATCAAGCAAAAATTTCAAAAAAAAATTCAATTTCAAAAATGTCTGTAAAGGATATCTTTGGGTTCTAATGGGCTTTCTGGCCTTTATATGAGGTTTAAGATGTGAAAGTACAAGATATCCTTTGAAAATCTTTCCATACTATCCCAAGTCTACCCCTATTATATCGAATTACCTTATACATTCCAGATTCTTTCAAAGATACTCTGTATTTCCCCATCGATTCGATCAATTTCCCATCATTTTTCTCCCAATAGCTAGAAAATTTGCAAATCTTAGTAAATATTTTAGCAAAAATTTGTGATAATGTAGGTACTTGGAACATAAACTTATCAATCAACATTAAAAATGTAAAACTTCATATGATAATAGTATCCTACATAATTTGATCTTGTTTTAAAATAGGCAAAATTCTCCATTAAAAAAGTTATTTTGACCTTTTAATAAAACTCAAATTGAGGTTTTTAACAGAATTTTGACAAAATTCACTTTTTGAACTGAAAGTCTAAAATTGTTCAAAATTTTGAGAGTTTTAACCCTACCAGTTGACCTAGAGGTCTGAAATTTGAACTAAAAGCAATTTTTTCAAACATTTTCAATACCTACGCCTACTAGTTACATATAATCGTATGAAGTTGTCAAAATATAAAAAATTTAGAAATTTAAATCAATCTACCTACATTACAATTAATATTAACTTGTACAAAAATAAGAGTTTAGTATCAAAAAATTTCGATTTTGTAAAATATTTTGTATAAAAATTACACAATCGCTTGCGGAAAAGCTTCAACAAAGCATTCCAGGTTAGCAGTTGACCCAAGGCTGACCCCAACCATCTGGTTCTTAATCCGAATTAAAGGTGGAACTGAAATTTTTATCAAAAAAACAAAAAGTTGCAAAATTTTATAAAAAAATTTTAAGAATTTTTTAAACGTCACATTTGATTTTAAATAGTTTAAAAATGTAAATTTTTTTTAAAACAGTTTAGCGATGTCTAGTGATCGAGACTATTTGATGACTAGATATCGTTAAATGCATAACATTATCTCAAAAAATTTTAGAAATTTTTTTCGAAATTTTGGAGAGAGGATTTTAGTAGGATACTTACAGTGTACTTCAACCTTGTATGATCTGTGAACAAAGGGTGAGATCCCATTATCAGCTAGGCATATGTAAGTACCCTAAAAATTACGTAAAATTTACAAAAAATTTGAAAAATTTGTAAAATTTAAGAGTTTCGAACCATATGTTCACGATTGACTCGAGTGAAATTTAACATTGATCCATCGACTGATGATGCTGAAAATAAAATTAGTATTTATAGTTAGAGTAGGGTACTTAATACTTACATTTCATTGCTCTAAGAATTCTACCAAACTATTTGTTAATTTTAAAATGATACAAAATTCGCACTTTTAAACTCAATTGGCCTTTAATTCCAATCAAAATATTGGTATATTGAAATATTTGAACGAGCCTTTACTATTAAGGGGCTACCTATAGAGCACCTAAAGTCTAAATTCTGTCACATGTTATCAAATGGCATTTGTACTTCCACAGATTAGGACAAAATCAATTTAAGTGCTCCACGTAGAGATTGAAACTTTTTTTATTATATCCGTAGACACATTTTAAAGCTATTTGCGTAAAAAAACTATTTATAAATGCTCAGACCATTTGATAACATGTGTCAGAATTAAGACTTTAGGTGTTTGTAACAAGGGCCTTAACCTTTACGTGCATTTGTCCTTCTGTTTTTCTGTCTGTTTGTGGATTAATCGAAAACTATTGAACAGATTTTAACCAAATTTGGCATGGAGGACCCTTATAGGGTCTAGTTTTGCCTTTATTTCGACAAAAATCTCATGTGTAATTATTTCAAAGTTCTGAGGATCCTTTATAGGACAGTTTTATAAGGCTTTAAAAATGAAATATGAAAGTTATTAAGGAGGAAATATTAGAGTATCTGCGTATAACAGATAAATGCAGTTTAACAAGTTTGACTGATATTTTTTATCTCAATTACCAATTTGAATTCCTAATTTTCCTCTATTTGATTTTGATTACATTATAATATAATATGTATTACGAAATCTTAGATTTCAAAATTGAAATTTGAGATTTAAGAAAACCACTAGATATAAAGAACTTCAGATTCAGATTTTCTTAAAGGTATTTGAAAATCGTTTTAACCTAAGGATATCTTTTGGTTCTAATAGGCTTTCTGGCCTTTATATGAGGTTTAACATGCAAATGCGTGAAAGCCGAATAAATACCCTACTTTTCGATAATTTTTGACTGTTTTTTATATGGAAATTTTCTGACTCTTTAGCTTTAGATATTAGTGTAAGTATTTGTCCAATTTTAGTGAATTTCAAAGCCGGAATCGATAAAAATATTCAAAAATTGGTGTTAATTTTAGAAAAGTTTCTGGAATTGTAAATTGATTTCTTCTGATAGAACTAAAGACCAAAATAGGGTTGATATTATTAAATGTCAAAATCCAGCCTTTTATTAATTAATTAATTACTAGTAATTAAGGCCCAAAATTCTTTTGGGCTGTTAATTTGACCTTAAAAAAGGTCAAAAATTAGAAAAATAACAAAAAAACACAAAAAAGTGCAAAAATAATTCGATTCCAGCAGAATTCGAACCCGGGTCCCCCCGCGTCAACAGAAAGAACGTAGTTAAGGGAGCGCCTTAACCATGGCACCAATCAGGCGAAGTGAGAAGTAGGATAAGAAAAGAACTATAAGTGCCTTAGAAATAGAAAAGAGAAAGGGAATTTTTTTACATAGTGAATTTTTGATTACCGGGTCAGAGAGATGAGAGAATCCTTTGCTTAAATTACTAATTTGTTAAATTTTGATAAAAAATCGATAGAACGGTTTCTCCGCTACAGACTCTATTGATTGTAAGGACAAAAAACGGCCATGTTGAATGCTCTATAGAATTTTTACTCAATGAACATTTTTTAAATATAATAATGGTATAATAAAATCTAATTAAGATAGAACAAGTTACTTTTTTAAAAACAATACATATTATTTATTTATTATAATATACGTAAATTGTGTATATAGAACCTTTAATATGTAGTAAAATTAATGATTAATGATTAATATAATTATTGGTTGGTTATTTATGATAATAAATTCAATTAACTCGAAAACTCTACCATATTATAGTTAATTCAAAAAAAAAATTGTTTTTAATAAAGTTTTATACAATATACATAATGTTTACTTGTATTAAGGCAATTCGCCCCTTTTAAATAATTAATTTTACGCTTAAATTAAAAATAATAATATTTTTGAATGTCATCGTAGCTTTACTTTAAAATCAATAATCCTGACCATATGTAATAGAAATCATTTATTTTAAGGTCGTCGTTAAATAATAAAACATCAAGAATATTTGAGTAGTTATGATCGTATGTATTTAGTAATTTTAGCAAATCCTTAAACATAATCGACATAAGTAAGATTTATAAAAAAAAATTTATAAATTTGAATTTTCAAAAAAAGAGATTTTTTTTATAAGGATTTTCCGGTACGATTTTTGATAAAATTGGATGCTTATCGTAGTATAACCATAGCGTTAGTAAATAGTTACTTTGCCAACTATATAATGAAATAAATAACATGTCATGGTTCATCAAAATCGATCAGATCGTTTTTGACTTATTATAATTTAAAAAGGATATTATACACACCTATTTAAAAACCCCCTTGGCTATATAATAATAAGTAAAAGTAAATTTTATTAATTTAGTTCACCTATACTTAAAAGGTACAATTTTTTTTTCATTAATCAATTTTAATTGTGAAGAAATTATTTAAAAATCCAAACAATATCTTTAAAAATCATAAAAATATAATCATATGTACTAATAAATTTTGCTAATTTTCCTTAGATTATTTTAAATAAAATATTTTATTTATGTATCTGTAAAAGGTCTAAGGTATTTTGACTTTAATGGGTGTGAATGAAAAGGTTCTTTTATTTCTGAGAAATTGTTTTGAACTCCTGAAGAGTGAGTCAGTTCCATGAAGATAGTCAAGTAGGCCAATTACTCCATAATTGTAGTTGAATCTGAAAAAAAATCAAATTTTTTACGTTCTTATTTTACTTCTTATATTATGATAACATTTTTTAGGAGTTGTATAGAAAGTTCATATGAACAAATGCTATTGCCATATATATCTCATTTTAAAAGTGAAAATGTCAAAGGTTATGACCCGTGGAAGTGAGCGCTCAGAGTTATCTCCATATGCTTTAACATGTGATTTGGAGATATGAAGAAATCAGCAGGGTTAAATTAAAGACTTAATGAATTCGCCACAGCTGCTCGAAATGCAAATCGAATTCGTTTGATTCGCTCGAGTTCGATTCGCTCGGTATCTC
>JAQIXA010003442.1:0-14101 GCA_034699045.1 Nanhermannia cf. coronata Gr-Ori-00579
TTTAATTGTTTAGATTTTTCGATCTTAAGTCGCCATTAAATTTCTCATTTAAAAGTTTTACGGTCCCGGCCTTAAGAGTCATTTTTGAAAAAAATTTGACAAATTTTGGCTTTGATAATTTAAGATCAAAATTTTGTGGATCTCTTTGTTCATAAAAAAGTCAAATAAAATAAATAGAGGTTTGAACTACTACTATGTAGAACTGATCGTGAGACTACTAGATTAGACCGATTTGGTTCAAAAATTTAAATTTACCTCCACATGAGACAAAATCCGGTATTCATCATATCCATCATTTCATTTTCATTTGTAACAACACGCATTATAAAAGGTTTTGCAGTTGCTAGAAAAAAATTTTTATAAAATTAACTCATCTCATATGAGTTCACTTAGGTGAAAAAAATTGTTAAAAAATGGCTTATACTTTTTAGCATGTAAGGTGCATCAGCAGTTGCAAAACTATTTCCGCAGTATCTGTCGTCTGGGTATCTGTTTGGCATACCAGCAGCGACTGAAGCGTCTTCGTCTAAAAAAATTTCAATAATATATACATAAACATATAGGTACCTTTATTTTAAAGACCCTTTATAAATGATAGAATCATAAAACTTACCAGAAAATATCGCGACATAATCTGTTATACAGGGTGGTGTAGCCATATTTCCCTAATAAAAATGTAGTTCAAGTTAATTGGCTTATTTCGTAAAGTATTTGAAATTTTTCTTACGGTTCCTCCCATGTCGGCCATTGCCCTAGGATCCCCTGTCATGAGAAATGCTGATGCGAAAGGCTCGCCTTGACATGGTGACCACTTAACCACGGTAAAAATTGAAAAAAATGTCATAAGGTAAAAAATTATAATGTATTAACTATTATGTAATTTAAGTTTAAGTATCTTACTGTTATTGAACCAGCCCCATCCTCAGGTCTTATACAAACAGAATAATCCATATCCTTTTAAATAACAAATGTTTAACAGGCTATGTTTTTACAAAAAATAATAATAAATTAGAGTTAATTACAGCTAAATGTGGTGCAAAAGGGTAATTAAACATCCTAACTATTCCGGTGGTCTGTGTAAAATACTGGAGACAGCCAGAAGGAGCTAAAATCAATTATATTAAATTAAAAACATTGGTAGATATTTACGTTTTTGAAAATTGGACGTTCAATAGTCAATTTTCGAATGAACCAGTTGATATTTTGAGCTGGAAATTTCTATATCTAATGACGCCTTTAGCTTTAAGAACTAGCCCTAATCTACCCCTATATCAAATTAATTATATTACCTCTGAGAAGAGAGTTGCATTCTATATAAGTAGTTCGTACATTCCAATTTCGAGCTTCTTGACTTGCAGATCCATCTATTATTTTGACATAATTAATTAACCTAATCTATCGAGTATTACGATAATAAAATGGCCATTTTACCTGTTATAACGGAAAGGGTTATCCGATCACTTGTTCCATAATCCAAGTAAACTTTTTAAAAAATCCTCTTTAGAACAGTGAAATTTTAAAATATTATAATATCTAAATTACTGTGTTGTCCTGAAAGGTCACCGCAAAGATTTCCAGGAACAGAAGTTGAGACTCCGTTGATGCTCAATCTGTCAATTCGACATTGGCCCATAGCATCAGGGTTGGCCAATTTCATTGAGTCAAAGTCTAGACGTACTTGACATGTACGAGAATTGGGCTAATTTTAGCAAAAAATATCCAAGTTTTTAAAGAGATTCTGTCAATTTTCTCAAAAGATTTTTTGTGAAAAAGTGAAACATTACTTGCTCTAAACTTACCCTTTGAATTCGAACATTACAGAGCTCTAGTTGAGAAGGTGTTATCGATTCTGGAAATTGTCTTTGACGGAAATTTGTATTATTTGTTGTGATTATTCCTTCACAAGTTGCATTGACTTCAAACAAAATTTACAAAAATTTACAAAAATTTTACAAAATTTAAGTACACATACCTATACAACAAACCCCAAATCCATTTGCACATGGTCCTGAAGCTTTCCCCCTAGCTTGATCGCATTGTTTCCTTTACAAAATTACAAAATATATTCACAATTTTTCAAAAAATTTCAAAAATTTTGCAAAATTTACCTTGTAAAACATTGACCAGCCCCTGCTGTGGGGTCTTCAGGATTACAAGCTTGATTTGTTATTCGAACGATCGTAAATAGAGGAAATGCTACAAAAATGTAAAAAATATTTTAAAAAATCAAAAATACATTAGAAACTTACGTCTTGCAGATCTATCACTATTTGGATTTAAAAGTTCTAGTTCTGAATCTTCATTCTGCTGTTCTATATGTATATTTGAATGAACCCTAGATACAAATAGGGTTAAAACTAATGATAAAATTATATTTGAGACCATTTTTTAAAACTATGAACTTTTTTGCCAACTTTTTCTCAAAATCTCTTGAGATTTTGGAAGTTTTTTTGAATTTTTTTCAAATTTTAACGAAAAATTTTGATATATAGCAATTTTGATAATTTTTAGCCGAACATTCGGCCTGAACTCAAATTTGATACAGTTGAAAAATTGATTTGATTGACAGTTTATATATGGAGGGTGGTGCCTTGATAATTTTTTGTACTAGACAAGATCAAGACCAAGATCAGTTTTTCTCTCCCACACAGATCGAAAAAATCGAGTTAAAAATAAAGTTTACAGAGTATCTTTGATATCGCCCCAAATTTAACCTATTTAACCTTAAATAAATTAACAATTATTCGAAGATTATTAAAAGTTTAAATTGTAGGTCACGATACAGAAATCAAAATTTGTCGAATTACAAAAAGCCACGATAAAAAGCTAGTATTTGATTTAAAAATTCATTATTTTTATGATTGACATAGGTATATACTATATACATATATATCAATCACAACTAGACTCTATAAGGGACGTTTAAGGCTTTAAATCGAAGGTTTTTTTATGAAATTTTGCCCAAGTCTTTTATAGGCAGATACCGATATGGATATAATATAGGTAGGTTTTAGAGGTTTGCATTTTTAATTTTTGACAATTTGGTCATGAAACAAGCTTAAATAATTTATACTCGTACCTTTGCTTAGTTTTTTTTTCCTGATCCCAAATTTGATCTGATCTATCAATCAAGTAATCAAAATTAGATTAATGTAGGTTAGCAATATTTAGATACATTAGACTTTTTAATGAGTTTAATTAGAATACAAAAAAATACACGAATTGTTCTACTTTTAAAAAATTTCGAAAAGATCGATATCAGAGATATCTACTAATTCTCATAAACTTACAAATAAATATAGATAGGGTATGTACCGTATTGTAGCAGCTAGCATGTCAAACTACACCTAATTATACCGTTATTAAAGTGAGACCCAAACAAACAATCGTTGATCATTCTGATAAATTGTAATTAGTTAAATTGTTTAGTTTAGATACATTTATTATAATACGAATATAGTATAACAATAAAACAATAAGGAAAAAATAAAAATAAAATGCTTTTTTTCGAGATTTGAGACCATTTTGTTAGACTTTAGATATTCTTTCTTCGGGTACATCGACTTTCATAGTAGAGTTTTGATCCTAATTCACATTCCTATCAAAAATAGACAAAATTTTACAAAATTTTAGCCAAAATTGAGCCAAAATTTCTAAAGATTTGAACTTACAAGTAGGGGGATAAATGAATGTTCTCGTTTACACTCTTGTCGACCGCATACTGGATACCTTTGGCCCTATATTATCAATTTACAAAAAATTGTTAAATTTTAGCGAAATTTTAGCAAAATTTTGGCATAAATTACCTTTGGGACCCATAAATATTCACCGGGGAGGCAATCAGGCACTGAATGGTATAGTTTCTCGCATCTAGAGCCAAAAATTTTGTAAAATTTTGAAAATTTGCAAAAATGCGAACTAACCTTCCTTTATAAAGTGCCCATTGATATTTCAAACTGTATTTTTGTGTAGGTCTGCAAGGATTTCTAAAAAAATTTGCATTTTAAATACCTAGATATACTTTTATAGTGAACTCTCTTTCCTTGGCGTGCCGTTATATTGATATCCTGGATTACAATATTTTTTTGTTATAATGAGATTTTTACCTTTCACAAACTGGCTTTCCATCAACACTACAAAATTGAAAAATTGTTCAAAAAGTTCAAAAATTTCCAAAATTCCAAAATTTAAATTTACCTAGATGTTAACCAATAGCCTTCATTGCAATGACCCTGGGTAAAATTATTAGATTCAGTAAAAAATTAAAAAATTTGAATTTCTTTTTCATTTCCAAAAGTAATATTTTAATTTTGCGCTACTGGTTTGCTTCAAATATTACTTAGGTACTTACTTGTTCATAAGCATAAAAACATTCATTGAAAGTTGATGAATAAATTAGAGATTTGCACTCGACATCGTAATTACACTATAAATGAAAAATTTTGCCAAAATTAGCAAAAACTAACAAAAATTTTCAAAAATTTCGAGAATTTTGAGGAATTACATCACATTCACCGAAAATTGGATCATCTCGAAGTGAATAGAAGATCATATTTCTGAAAAAAATTCACAAAAATTACAAAAATTTTATAATTTTTTTGGAAATTTTGATATTCTTACCTTCCACACGGTCCTCGTTGACCCTGGAATTAAAAAATTAGCAAAATTTTGCAAAAAAATTATAAAATTATGTTAAATTTTGCAAAAATAATTTGATAAATTTAAATAACTTACAGTCAGGTAACAACTAGCCGTCCGATTGTCATACCTAGCCGCCCAAACTGTGTATTTACTTTTATTGGCCAATTCTGGACATAATTGCATTCTGCAAAAATTTCACAAATATCTCAAAATTTTCCTTTGACACAAAATTTTTCAAAATTTCCGACATTTACTTACTTTAAAAGTGTTGCTTTTGAGTTCTCTCTAGTCTTAATTCCCCCTTGAACTTGATAAATTAGTAAAACTAGTAGAAAAATGCTAATAATCGATAGATTTAACTGAATTTTAATCATCTTGAAATCAAAATTTTGCAACTAAATGCAAAATTTGAAAAATTCTTTCAAATGAGCAAATGAAGTGAAAGTTTTCACAACTTGGAGCTTAAATACTCTTTTATAATTTACCCATTTAATTTTAATTAAGATTTGATTTGATCAGTGCGAGAATTGTGAAAGAAATTTTTAAAGGTCAATTCCCTTGTATAATTTAATATTTATTAAACTTTTACATTATCTTATAATACAGAATATATTATACTATAAGAACTATTATAAAAAGCCACCCCCTAGTTGACATGTGTTGTGAAATCGGAAGGAAATAAATAAACATTTTAAATGCAATTTTTGAAACGTATGTAGTAGGACATTTGAGCAAAATGAAAATTTGTCAAAAAAATTAACTACATAAATATTATGTAAATTAAAGGCTCCGCTTTAATCTCATCTCTATTTTGGTTGAATTTACCCCTATATATTTGGTATAACTTGACCCCTTTGTATAAAAAGATATCTTCAGATTATAATGAGATTTCTTGTCTTTAATATGAGGTGAATAATAACATGGTAAGGGTCTGAAAGTCGAAATTTGTTAAAATTTATTTGCCCAAAATTTGTTAAAATCCTAACCTAACCTAACCTATACTAAACTATATATATTTTTGGGTTAATTTCATACAGAGGTACTGTTAAACTAAAAATATAGTAATAAATTCAACCGAAATAGAAATTATATAAAGTAAACTTTCAAATTTTATAATTTTTATCAAATTCTTTCAAGGAAACGGTTCTTGATGTATCCTGAGATCATGATATGATATGTGACATATCGACTACTCCAAAAAAACCCTTGGACAGAATTTGCCCTAATATCGTTTCCCCAAAGTACCTAAATACCATGTCATTTAGATAAAATCTTGTAAAATCGCTTTGCAAGAGGTTTACTTAAGTATGTTATCTTGTAAAATGTCATATATCTGTATTAATTATTTCATCCAATTTTTACAAATCTTGTCAAATCAGATTACATTCTAATTATCCAATTAGAATTACCAATACTATTCAGATTTTTACAATAACAATAACTTTAAATAAAAAATTTTAATTTGTAATTTTATAATATAAGGGTTATATTTCAGATAATTGATTCCGACAATATGAAATTTCGTCCAAATGTCATGCAAACTATAATAATAGTTAGATAGGCCATTTGATATAATATTTGATATTTAAGATTAGTCAGTTCAGTAAGGATAAGGATATGAGAAATCGCGTATGCCGCTTTACCTCTGTCGAATCAAGTTCAAGGCAACTTTCGCTTTTGAAAGTTAACCTTTCTGACATTTTTATTAAATAGATGCTTTTAGTTTAGGTAAGTATAGGTAATTTATCACTTAAAAACTCATTTGATTATCTATTCGAATCATCTCTGTAATTTACTAATCACTTAATTGTTATGATTCATAAAAAATAAAATTCATGATTGTTGATCGTGTTATGAGATTAGTTAGTAAGACCATTTTTATCGGAAAATTATGGAAAATTACCTACTTTATAGGCGAGCGAACGAAGCTAGCACTTACTTCAAGTTTGCTTGAAGTAAGACATCTGTTTGTCCAAAAGATTACCTACCTATTTGAAATTGAAAACTATTTAAACCAAGCAAACGAGACATGTCCTTTATTTATAGGGCCTAGTTGAGGTTGAACATTGAATATAGCCTACCAAACCAATTATCCAGGGTCTATGAAAAAATCATAAAAATTTAATATTTGAATTTGAAATCAAATCTCATGCAAAGTTGCAACCATTCTTTTAATTTTAATTTAGCTCTGAAAACTCCAAATATTTTCTCGTTTTGGTTTTTGATTTTGACATATACCTATATAATATAATATAGGTATATATTATATATATACTTTGAGGGCAAAATTGGGCTTTTTAACCTGAATCTTCTGAATTCTGAATTAAAAAACGAAAAAAATTATCGATTCAGTCGACAGATTTGTTAAAATTTTAGCTAAAAATTCAAAGATTTCGAATTTCGAATACAGATTCAGAATCTGAATTTCAGATATGTACCATCGAGTAGAATCGGTAATGCTTATAACTTATAATAGGGTATATGGAACAGACTGGATTCCTTACTATATGCTATGTACTGTGAACTTGGGAAATTCAGCTCTTGAATCCAGTTCCGGCTTCAATTTTACTGGATTTTTACTCGAAAAACTGGGAAAAACTGGATTTTTAGAGCTGAAATGTGTAGATTTTTGAGTTGAAAGTTGAACTGGGGATAATTAAGATTTGATTTGGTGGCGAATTCAATTCTCGAAAAACCAAAAAACATCAAAATCATCATCAAAAATCAAAAAAGGGTTTTTTCTTTCTTTTTCTTCTTTTTTTCTAAAGATTTTTATTAAAATTATCATAACTAGCACTTAACTAACTTGACCTTCTGGCCAAAAACTAAAAACCTCGTCTTCATTTTTCTAAACTCGTTAGAATCTTGTTATTATTTTTTGTTATTTCATGATAATATGGAATATGGTTTATTATCAGCTTTCGTTCGTAGGTGTCAATTTAGTTTAATTTTCTGATTCTTCTTTTCGCCTAAATATGTCAAACTATTATTGCTCCAATTTTTGATAAGTCAAAAGTCAAAAACACTCAAAAGGTCAAGGTAGGTCAAATATTATTATTATTACGATAATTTTCTGATAAATTGTATATTTTTTTTTGCACTTTATAGATGAATTCCAATTATCGTTTGCCGAACCCCAATTACCAGCAACAACAACAGCAGTCACAATGGTCACAAAAAAAACAATTTGGCCCTGGTGGTGGTCCAGGTATTTCAGGTGCTAATCGAATGCAAATGTATAACCAACAGAATCAGAATCTTAATCAAAATAACATGCACCTGCCACCACCACCGCAACAAAATTTTCCGAGTCCACGACCTCAACAATTACTTCCACCAGAAGTTCTATCAGCTCCAGAACAATCCTCTTTTCCACCATTACTGCCACCGCCAATGCCTCCAGCATTCCCATGGTATAAATATTATAAAATAACCTAACTTAATGTTTGATAATGATAATTCCTATTTAAATTGCTCTTTATTTCTGTAGGCAAATTGATATTCCATTGGGAGGTGACGATACACATACTCAACCGTATATAAAAGTTGGCGAAAATGGACAATTGAGCATTAATACCGGAAGGCCAGAAGTTAAAAAGCTTAATTTACTTTTATACGAGGATATAATTGATCAAAATCTTCCGAAAGAATTGAGAGATCTGTTCCAGGGCTTATTCTGCAAGTTGTGCTCGTTAACTTTGTCAAGGTCTTTTACTATTTAATTTTAGCTTGTTTTCTTTTACTATAAATCCTATGTTTTAACTGTAAATAGTCCCAAAGTGGCCAGGGAGCATTATAGTGGCAAGAGGCATTTGAAATCTATAAATGAATGGTTAGAGAAAAATAAAACAGCGACTGACCAAAATATTCAAGGATATATTAGATTAGCTACAGATAAACCACTAACACCTCAACAACAACAACCAAAAGTTGCTCCTCCTCCTCCTCCACCACCACCACCGCCGCCTTTAGTACCACAACCAAAACAAATGGGAAATAATTATAATCAAAATTTACAACAACAGCAACCTCAACAATTTGGAAATAATTATAATCAAAATCTGCAACAACAAAGATCTTTTGCTGGTGATATAAATCATCAACAACAAGGTCCAAATCCAAGACCTTTTACCGGTGGTGGTGGTGTAAATCAACAACAATTTCCCGGACAGTTAGGACCTGGATCTGGACAGGGATTTCAAAACCCGAATTTTTATAACCAACAACAGCAAAACTTCAACAGAAGTTTCGATCAGAATCAACAACAACAACCACGGCATCCAACTCAACAGAATTTCAATAATCCAAATTTTAACGCTAATAATACCTCGAATAAACCTCCAATACCATCATTATTGAGTCAACCGCATTTGAGACCACCTAATTTTCAATCTCAAGAACCAAATTCTTCCTTTGATTTTAACAATCGAAAAAGACCATTTCAAGGTCCAAGTAACCCATCATCCTATGGTGGTGGAGATCAAGAACTGCTGCGATGCGAGACTTGCAACATTATATTGAAGTAAATTGAATAACAATCTTTTATGACTATTTTACATCTATTTTCCATTTATTTAATATGTATAATCGAATTTTAATATAAAATTTTATATGTATTATTATAATTTTTATTATTTATAATTGAATTTGTTCATTTAGGAACCAGGCAAGTCTAGATCAACATTTGAATGGGAAAAATCATAGAGCAAGACTTCAAGGTATGTATTTTAGATACTTTATTTAAGTATACATATTTTATTACTAATTTAATAACAGGTCAACGAGTTCCGGATAAAAAGGATAGAATAATAAATAGTAAGTATTGACTATTAGTTAAAATTAAAGTCCGTTCATGTTATATAAAGTAATGAAAGGGATTTTCAAAATCTGTAGTCGAATTCTCGAAAGAGTTATAATATATCAGTATTTCCCTATATTTCACTATACTGATCCTTAATATTTCCTACCTAGTTTTTATTTACGAATCCCGCTGCTGTAGTTTATTGAGCTGATTCTGATGCATCTAATCTATTATAAAAATCTACATTATAAAAATTATTGTTTTGAAAAATAATATGGATTCTTTTTTTGCAATAGATTCAGGTCAGCAAGGTTCAAGATCAGCAAGGCGCAAAAGGCAGAAAAATTTCCCTAGTAGTGGAAATGCTAATTTAGAACCACTGGGAGGTGGAGGTGGTGGGAGATTTAATTTTAATGATGAACCGCCAATATTAATTAAAAGATGACAAATGTAAGATTGAAATGAAAATTTATGAAATACAAGATTGTATATTAGATATACATATTATTATAATTTGCACAAAATGACTGATTTAATAAAAAAAAAGTATGCTATGTAATTGAGTTAACACTGACACTGACTATTAAAAATTAAAAATACTTTTTACTAAACTAACCAACATATAGTATCATTTAAGTAGGGTACTTATAAATATAGGTAAATAAGAAAAAAATTGTAGTAGTTAGGATTTAAATGTTTAGGTATTATTTTATAGTCGAGTCGTTAATTTACAATAATGACATTATTTTCACGGATATATTTTTGTACTTGGCTATACCAAACAATAATTTTCGAATTCGATGTTAGATCTTCAAAAGACTGACAGCCTTCTATGCTGTTTAAAACTCCATACCTATTTAAGTAAATTTAAAAATAAATACTTGAATTTCCGAAATATTAACAATATTAACTGTTTAAAAAATTTTAGAAAAAACAGGAGATTCTTACACTGCCAAATCTGCAAGATTGGGTTGACCTATATAAAAAAGCATTTACTTTACAGATCTGTCTGATTGATTAGTAATATAATTAAAATAGTTTTTAGTTTTTAATCCTATGTGTCTAATAAATTTCTCGAATCAACCCCTTTTTATAATCAAAGAGACCCCCAAAAACAGCTTTATAAAAAATCAGTTCGATATTGCTTTTCTTGCAATGAAAACCCAAATGGAAAGGAATATACGGAGTAGAATAAAAGAATAATATAAACAAACCTCCGCCAATGTACGGTTGACCCTTAGAGTTTAAATATTTGACAAATTTGTCTGACTCTTCATATAGAGAAATTCTAGGTTCATTTATGTGGTATTTGGCTTTTAATTTTTTCCCAATAATCCACCTGTCAAATCAAATATGTAAAAAATATTACTAAAAACATTTTTTAATTGTTAGAAAATAGTTATGAGCTTATGGATAATGGAGAGATTAAAGATATTAATAGTTTAAACACTCACATTGCAAAACTTCCAACATACAAAACCTAAAAAATAGGGATTGATACTTTTATTAAGATCTACCTTTACTGATTACTGATTATATTATTTCACGTACAAGTTTTCTTTCCCAAAGGCCAAAGACTTTATCCCATTCTCCAACCTATCAAAATAGAAAAGTGAATTTAAAATCTATTCAATCTTTCTCATTCTGATAATTCAACTAGAAAACTAGATATTGACTTTCTTTTCTACCTATTCTTCATATAATTTTGCTTGTAAAATTGAGCTTGAGGCCCAAAAATCAAAATCTCTGGGTTTTCAAATTAAATGAATAGACCATAAAATAAAATATAGGAAAAGAAATCAATTTTTTAGTAAACCTACTTACTTTGTCAAAATGGCGAAATGAATCTAATGCTAAAAAACCATAAACATTTTAATTAGTACATACATACCCTAATATTCGATGACAAATACCGAATATACCGAATAGTTTAATTAGTACCTTCAGGTAAAGTTTGATAAATATTCGGTGACAAAAGGTGGACATAAGTCGAATCGGCCCACTTCCTCCATTTAACTTCTTCAATTATATCTTCTCTTTTCTTAAAATTATTAACATCTTCTAACATGACAAAATATTTATTTAATATGTCCGTTTTTGGGTTTCCTTCCTCGTCCTAAAAATATATAAAAAGTAGGTTTTTATTTTTTAACGTTTGGATTTTATTATAAAGTGTTATTTAATGTTTATGTTATGCAGTTCATACACTTACATTATATGAAAGTGTTGGATAATATTCTATAATTTTAGGAATTGAATTTTCTTTTCCAAATAAATAACTATGAAGTACAGAGATGATCATAGAAGAGTCGTTTAGTTGAATCACTTGTCCTTCTGGCCCTGGTGTTTCAACAATCAGAATTGGTACTTTTTTGTATTTATTAGACCATTTTAATTGAGTTCTCAAAACTGGATTAACCTCCACAACATCATCTAAATATCATAATCATTACCTAGTTTAGTTTTAGTTCTAATAAGAGTTCAAAATATATAAATATTATAATATTTAGCTTACATGAAATTCCATGAAAGTCCATGAAAGCACGTACTTTACAACAAAATGGGCAAGTTTGATATTGATACAATGTTAATTTAAGACCATTATTCCTTTCATTAGCAAACCGAATCTATAAAAAAATTGAAATGAATCAGACTATTATATTATGACATAGCAATAGCGATATTGATATAATACATAATGATTTTTAAATTTCTGTAGTATCTTACTACAACTTACAGATCTAGAGGGATCAAATGCAGGTTTTTTCTCTAAAATAAATTCATTCTGGTCAACTGGACTACTTCCTGCAAAAATAAATAAACATACCTAAATAACACCTATATTATAAAATCCAAACTTTAAAACCATAAAAAATGAGCAAATTAAGTAGGGTATAATATAAACCTTGTTGATTTTTTGCTCTAATTTGATGTTTATTATATTCTCTCCAGGTAAAGTAGCCTCCAACACCAGTCCCCAAGCCGAATCCAATTAAAATATACTTTAAATTCATTTTACCACGACCACCACCGCCTCCTTGTCCCGTAAGCTTTGTCTGAAGGACACCATTGATAACCTAAAAAAATATATTAAAAATGTTCATTTTATTATTTAACTTGTAAGTTAAATATAAATTATGTAAACATAATTTATAACTACATAATTCAATAAGCTAGTCTCAATTTTGAGTTATTTTTGTGCGTTTACACTTTACACTATGCTTGTTTGTAGGTAATAGGTACGGTACAGCATAAGATTATTCGAAAACTATTGGACTTGGACTTGAAACCAAACTTTAAGGACCTTTTTTTATGTCACTGAGCATCAAACAAGAATGTACTTTCTTATTCAGCAAAGACAATAAAGATAATAATAATAATAATAATAATAATAATAATTTTATAGGGTCTAGTTGTCCCATTTCGACAAAAAATTCATATAGCACCACCCTTTACGGTTCTGTGGGCTTTTTATTTTTAAAGCCCACAGAAAGAACAGCAATTTAAAATCTTATTAGGGTACTTATTTGATAAAAATGTTCCCCAGTTTGAAATTTGAGGAGGAGATGCAAAGTTAATTTTAAATATAATGGTCTCAGGCCTCAGGAGTCAGGAGCCATGCGGTGGTCTCAGGAAAGGAACCGCAAAAATAGTTAGACACTTTGCTCGTACAATTAACAACAACAACTAAATTAACTACTTATTTTAATAGTAGATATTAAATCCTAGTAATATACATAAATAAAATTCGGGTTTTTGTTTTTGACTTTGAATGAACTTGAACTTTAATTAATTTATACTTACCGGACTAGATGAAATCAGCCGTCGAAACATTGTCAAAATTACGTAAATTTCTTAATTGAGGTCCGCTAATTGATAATTGCAATTACCGCTGATTTGATTTTACATCAAAAATTTTGGCATTTTTATCAAAATTTTGCAAAATTTAAAAATAAAAATATTTTTTTGTTTTTGATTTTTTTTTTGACTGACTTTTTTAAAATTTCAATCACATTACAGTTCAGCTTGTAGTGCGTGTAGATAGAGTCGAGAGGTTGAGGTGGGTGCATTCATTTATTTATTAGTGCGTGCTTCCCAGCGAGCTCGAGCCCCAGCCTTGCCGTTAAAATTATTACCTTTTTAATTTATTTATTAATTGACCATCATTTTGTAATTGGATATTGTCACTGGTCACTTGTCACTGTAGCCCCATCGTCACCTTTATAATCATGGTAAGTGGCCTTTTCTCACTAAATACCAAACACATACCTTACCTTTTTTATGTCGATATATTGTAAGCTTTAATGCGGTGCGGAAAAAATTAATTTGTTTTTGAATTTAAGTAAGTAAAGTTTTAGAATCTATCATAAGTACCTACATAGTCGCTGAAATCTCATCTTTATAAAATTGATACCAATCAACATGGTTTTGTAAAGAAGAAAAATGTATTCACAAATCTTCTGTCTTTCCATGAGTTTATCACAAAAAATTTTGATTCGAAGAAGAAGACTGATGTAATTTTATTTGATCTTGAAAAGGCTTATGATAAGGTACCCCATCAAGAACTAATAAATGATCTTCATAAATTGAAATTAAATGTATTTGTGGTGGGATGGATTGATTACTGGTTGAAGGATAGGTACTTTGTTGTTGAATGTA
>JAQIXA010003443.1:0-14091 GCA_034699045.1 Nanhermannia cf. coronata Gr-Ori-00579
AAGGTCCAAATCATCCAAATGAAGAAACTAATAAAATATTCACCATTTTGAGCCATTTGGGCTGATCAGTTTGGCCAGGAAGGTGATCTATTCTGATGATGCTTTTGCATTTGCGAATTCCAAGCAGTGAATTCTTAATAACCTTAGCAAGTGGTCAGATAACTTAAAAATTAAAAGTATATTTATGCGAAAATTGTGTATATTTTCGGCCAAAATATACACCATTTTCGCATAAATATACTTTTAATTTTTAAGTTATCTGAGCACTAATCACGCTAAATATCCTAAAACCAAAATATTTACATTATTTTGGACCTAGATGTTTAGATCTTATTGTTTAGACCTTATGGTTTAGATCTAAATGGTTTAGACCATCAGGTTTTAGAGCTAATCCCCTATACCCTTTAAAACACTGCTTTTTTCTGACTTTCAAGCTTTTTGAAAGTTATGTAACTTGGACACTTTTGTCCAACCAAAATTCCTCTTGGACATTTTGACATTTAGGCAAATTGTCCAAAATTCATAGGGGTCTTTATAAGCTATCTATTGGGTAACTTCCTGCCCATTTTTATTTCAGAACAAGAGAAAGAAATTGAGAAAAACAATTTCCGGTCTAACCCTATAAAACCTAAACTTATACTATAGGGTACTTATAGAGCTTAAAGAACCGATATAAACCTAAAAACTAAACTCTCATATCTATATAATATTCCTATTAGCTAATTAAATTCAATTCATACATACCTGAATTTTAAAAACCCTCATATTATCCAGTTTATGATTCAAAAAAGCTATAAAATTGTCAATTTTTACAAGCCCCAATTTAATTCCATCCCTATTTTGGTTGAATTTATCCCTGTGTAAGAAATTAGCTCAAAATATTTTTAGATTAGCTTAGGTTAGGTTAGGGCAGGTTAGGATTTTAAAAATATTTAAGGTAAATTTCATACAGGGATAAAGTTAGACCAAAAATATTGGGTATAATTTAACCAAAATAGGGATGAAATTAAACACACAAGTCATTTTGAAAAGGTAATTAAACTCGATTGTATTCTGTTTTAAATGCTAAAATACGTGTTTTATTTGACATTGATTTTACGCTATTACCATCATCATAAAAACACTAATAAAATAATGATCACCTTTGTTCAATAAAAATAAATCTGAATTTATTCAAGCAAAATACCAGATTTAATGGCTATTCAGATTCAGAGGTTTCCCCCTCAACTTTCGAATCCAATCTAGTACTAGAGTATCCTACATAAAGTTATGATTTTTTGAATTTCTATTTCGATCGATATATCAGAATTCAGTAAGTATACTAAATTTATACAATATAGACTGTACATATATATATAATCTAGATTATAGAATTAAATTTTAAATCATTTTTATTTTGATTTCCTTTTGTTTTACTTTATTAGAGAGAGATTGAGGTCTGTCTGTCTCAATCTGATGAAAGAAAAAGTGAGAATTGAAATTGGTAGATAAAATAATATTAAATTTTTTAAATTTACAATCAGTACCCTACCAGTACTAGCAGTATAGTATTAGAGTACTGTATATTGAGTTTATTAGAGAGAGAGAGAGAGTTTCTTTGATTGGGAATTAAAAACGATGTTTACTATCTAATCTAATGGTAAATGACTTGTATCACATTCATGGTAATAAAGTCACAATAATAGATACTTTTGATTTTGCTCAAGAGATTTCAAAGTATCTTTATAGTAGTTAGAAAAGGCACCAATTAAATCTATTTTGGTTGAATTGAACCCTATAATTTTGATCTAACCTTTGTATGAAGTTAACCTATAAGTTTCTTAAATACTAATCTAACCTAACCTAATCTTAACTCAAGTAAAATAATTTTGGGCCAATTTCATACAGGAGTAAAGTTGTAGCAAAAGTATAGGGGCAAATTCAACCAAAATAGAGATGAAATTAAACACAAATCGTTAGAAAATAGCCAGAAATTTGAATAAAAGTTAAAATTTTGTCAAGATTTTGAATTTTTTTGAAAAATTCTAGCCATAAAGTGTTTCTGAAACTCTCAAAATTGTTATCAAATTATAATGGTATTCTTATGTCGAATTTAAATTTTGAGTCAGCTTACATAATATACATATAAGCAATCAAAACTAGGATTTCAAACTGGAAAAGTATGTAGGTTATATGTCGACTTAAATTGAGAGCTTCAGGCCATAAATTTTCAATAAAATCTCAAAATTTTGATAAACTTATATCTTTAAGTCGGGTTTAAAATTACATTTCAAAATTCCAAATTCTAAGATTTCAATTTTTAAATTCACATTTTGGCTTATTCAGGCTAAAATCTTGGTTAAAAAAAGTCAAAACTGATATTTTTTTGTAATTTTGTAGAGATTTTTATGTGTAAAAAAAAGTGATTTTGTACAAACCTGATGCCTTTGTATCGTTTTAGGTTGACTTCACACAGAGGTGTTGGCGATTCCATTTAAATGGGTGAGA
Source organism: Nanhermannia cf. coronata Gr-Ori-00579 (assembly GCA_034699045.1). Lineage (NCBI taxonomy): Eukaryota > Metazoa > Arthropoda > Arachnida > Sarcoptiformes > Nanhermanniidae > Nanhermannia > Nanhermannia cf. coronata Gr-Ori-00579. The sequence goes on from JAQIXA010003443.1 coordinate 2,488, forward strand.
TACATTCAATCGAACTTTTTATTAGTTTAAATTTAACTATTTGGCAAATCACTTAATTTATAAAATAAACATAAATTTCACACTTAAACACCCCTAATAATGATTATAGTTTTATTTATATGTATAGTATATGTATAGTATAAAGTAGGTACTCAATACAAGTAGAGAGTACTGCAATCCCCCATTTAATTTTTACACAATCAAAGTATCGAAAATATTTCGCAAAATGTCACTTTTACTTTGAAATCACATTTTTGACAAACCTCATATAATTGGACCATCTTCAAAGTTGCAATCTGAAATCTGAAAGAATAAAAGTTAGTTAAAAAAAATCAAAATTACTTGTTAAATATATTAGAAAATTCATTAAAATTGGAAAAATTTTGAAGAAAAATTAAAAAATTTTGAAAACTTTAACTTTTTTAATAAAATTTAGCCAAATTTTTATAAACTAGGTAGGTATACTTGCTGTTTAAACCTTTTTTTTTTTAGATATTCCAAATACTGTTAGGAACTCTTAAAATGAAGATTAAATTCCACATTTTGATGATTTTTGAGAAGCAAATTATAAGAGATACTCTGTATATTTAACTTTTCAAGAATAACTTGGAAAGGTTCAATTTATAATCAATTTTTAACAAATAGGTACTGTAGGAAATCTTGTAAAAAAATCTCAAAAATTTGAAAAATTTGTTATTTTTTGACAATATTAGACTATAATTTAGAACAAAATTTGAGAAAATTTATTACAAAACTTGATAAATTTAAATTTTGTATGAAATTTCTCCAGTTTTGGTATCAAAAATTTGTAAAATTTGAATTTCAAGATATAAATCTGTATATTTTAATGAAATTTTAGTCAATTTTTATAGAAAAAAAGCCCTCATATTATATTATACAACTTTGATAGAGCTTAAATCCAATTCGAACAAAATTTTAAGAAACTCAAAACTTACAAATCCTCAAAAATTCTTCAGATTTTGAACTTCAGGCCCACAAAACAACGTTGAATTTTTTTTTTACAAATTTCTCAATTCTTAAATAGTATAATATAATGCTTGATTTAAGGCTTCAATTTAATTTCATCCCTATTTTGGTTGAATCTATCCCTATATTTTTGATCTAACTTTACTCATGTATGAAAATAACTCTTAATATTTTTAAATCATAACCTAAACTAAACATAAACTAAAAAGATTTTTGGTTTAATTTCATACAGGGGCAAAGTTAGAACACAAATTTAGGGTTAAATTCAACTAAAATTGAGATTTACGTGTTTTATTTTGTAAAATTAGTTCTTTGTAAAGAAAACAAATGATTTTTAAGTGTAATAAATTTCTTGGTCTTTCTGGTCCAAGTGCTTTCGATCGACTGTTCAAAATCCAAATCTCGATTTTTTTTTCATTCACCCGCTGAGATCCACCTCGAGATTTTTTCCAAATAATTAAATACAGTTTACCCTACCTAGTAGATACTACTATTGTAGGTAGGTACATGTTAAATGCCATTTGAAATTTTGAAATTGAAATCTGCTTTTTTACATGCTAAATTTCCTATAGTAGGTAAGGTGCTCTATAGTATGTACTAATACTTATAGAGAAAGATCAAGTTGATTTGAAGACTTGATTTGACAATGTACTATTAGATAAGGATAGCTTAGGTTTGCATAGGAGTTCTTTAGGGTTAGTTCGGAAATTTTCATCTAAATCAGGATTTATTTTGATTTGGAAATTTTTACATCTATATATAGAGATAGACAAAATATTCTTGATAAACAAATCTCAGGTCAAATGGACAACTTTTGGAAAATAAAACAAGCTGTCCATTTAAAAATTTCCCAAACTATCTCTAATCTACTCCTAGTATTTAAATTCAAGCTTAAGAATACTTACTAGGATGCTATTGTATTAAGTAAATGACCCTTAAGATACAATTGATACAGTTGAAAGGATTTAAAATTGCCATCTTGCAAAATTTTACTTTTTATTTTTAATGGACACTTTATTTGTGAAATTTTTAAAAATCATTTACGTTCATGGATTGAATAGTTAAGATACATGGATAGTAGAATACTATAGACTTGAGAGAATGCTGGCTGGTGAGATCAACTTTGAACTTGATGACCATTTGTGGATATTTTAATTATACTTTTGCTTAAAGCCAAACCTCTCTATAAAGTTCTATATAAACAGTTTTTTATATAAACTAATCGTAAGTATGTAGGTTAGGTATATACCCATTTACATTATAGGCCTTAAACTTAAAATGGCCTTTAAAGGCCAATTATAAAGTCAAAATTTCAAAAATTTTGAAATTTTAGGGATGAAATTAAACAAAAGTCTTTTATAAACACTTTAGATAAATGTGCGGCTAAATAAATATCTAGTGAAATATTACGTAATTGAAATTGAAAAAAAAATGAAAGCCTACTTGACATATGTAAGTACCCTACCTTATGATTCTATCAATCAATTCAAGTCAAATTTTATAAAATTTTATAAAATTTTCTAACCTGGATTAGTTACAATATTTTCTTGAAATTTCGAACCTCTAGGCTTATAATGGATCTCAAAATTGACAAAATTTTAGAACCTATAAATTGTAATTATATTTATTTTATAAGGAATTCCAGCTTATAGGCTTATATGCTTGAGGTCAAATTTCAAAGACAAGTTTTGCTAATCTGGAAATTTAAAATAAATTCCACGTGTACCTACCATTTTAGTAGGGTATGTGTAGCTCCATTTGAATTTAAATACAAATATTAAGCCTATTTTAACACTTTAGATATCTTATCTGGAGATTTTTTTGTTACAAAAGTGGACTTTTTTTTCTTCTTTTTGAACTATCTACGAGTATGTAAATATACTAGTTATTTCTCTTCTGGAAAGGAATTTTCAAAATGCATCAAATATACCTACCAAATTTAATTACACAGTGGTATACGCACATTTGGTCAAAAAATCTCAAGTCGAATGGAATTATTGTAAAAAAACTCAAAAAATTGGGGCTTTGTTCAAAATTCCGGTCTCTAAATGTATCAAAATATTAAAATCTTAAAAAATGACAAGTTATCAAACATTTAGTCAAAAAAATGTTCAAATTTACAAATAAATTGTTAGAAATGGAATCTAAAGTCTTCTAAATGATGACATTCTGTATGAAAATGTACCTGGAAATGTTATTAGAAGAATGTCGAAATTAGTTTGATTTTTGAGCTTTGACAAAATTTTAGGTGACTTAATGACCAAAACTTGGATTTTTTCAACCCTTCAATGTTTATCATCTGTAGACTTAAGATTGGAATTTGAAATGAGTTTTAAATGAAAGCCAGGCTTTCAAGACTGTGATTATACACAGTATCTATCTGTACATGTGGTATTTATGGTAAAATAAATTGAGTAGTTAAAAATTATACATCGTAATAAAAATATTACAAAAAAAAATAATAAAAAAGTATAAATACACTACTTAAGTTAAAAAGTTTAATTTTATCCCTATTTTGGTTGAATTTACTTCTATATTTTTGGTCTATCTTTAACCTTGTATAAAATTAATCTAACTAAAACTAACTAAAAATATTAAGAGTAATATTATATAGAGATAAAGTTAGACCAAACATATATGGACAAATATAACGAAAATAGGGATTAGATTAAATTTGATGCCTTAAATATATCTAAATATATTTTTTGCCCATTTGGTACATTATGTATTGGATTATTATATAAAAAAAACTTGACATTGAGATCAATTTGAACTTTTTTCAAAGTCAATTTAGTCGATAAATAAATGCATTTGAATCAAGTCACAAAATTTTTCTAATTTTGAGCCGATAGCAAAAAAATGTGAGTCGTCGGAAAGGAAAAGTCTATCTGGTCATAAATTATATGGTCAAATACTCAAATTTCAAACCTCTAGGTCTGATTAGTGTTAAAATAGTGGACATACAGATTATTATATAAGTAGTGCAAACTACATAATAAATATTTATAATAACAAGGTTGTTTTGATTTAAAATGTAAACATTTGAATTTATTTGCATTATTTCAAACCACCTAATTTATTATGATTTCCTGATTAAATCTATCTGTATTGCTCTACAATCACATAGGGGAATCTTTCAATCTATAAACTTAATTAAAGATTAAAGATATGATTATTTCACAAATTTTTCTTCAAATTTTCAAGGCTAAATGAATCTAGATTTCGAAAATTTTCGAAAATTTTGAAATTTCTCTCATATATTGTTGTAATAATAAGTCAACTTTGATCGATATTTTGTAAAAAGTTCTCGGAATTTTGGATTCTCTGGATCAAATGATGCGGATGACATTTGATTAATTATTGGACAAATGTCCATGCCACTGCCAGTGTCTGTATGACTTGAAATAAAGCGGTATTTAGGTATGTACCTACATTCATTTTTCTCATGTAAAATTTATTTTCAATTGGGATATTACATGTGTTTGGTAGAACCTTAGGCTGATTTCAACTGTCAATACCTTAAAAGGTAGAAAAATTAAGTTGTAGAATTTAAAAAAGTCGCCCATATAACCATACTATTTCAATAGGGGCAGATTAGCAGAAGTTTGTAAAATTTCCATAAATTTTATCACATTTTGTATTCAAATTATCAGAAAATCCTTTCAAATATGACATTTTGACTTTAAAAAATTCAAAAATTTTAGAATTAGAGCAATTTTGATCAATATTTGATCAATATTTGACCAATTTTGACCTTTTTTTCGACAAGAAAGTCCTCTTGAAAAAAAATTTTGGTCTTCAAAAAGCCCATTTTTTGCCTCAACAAGTTGTACTTTAACCTGAAACTTGAAACTTTACATCAGTGATAGCCAGGATATTCTCAAGTCAAATTAACTCCTGATTCAAGCGAAAACAGTCTGTCAAAATTTCAAAAACATTTCCAAACTATGCCTAATCTACCCTTTCAAATACATAGTAAAAGTATATAAAAATACATGAGATTTGGATTCAATTGAAATGTTTGTCTGTGAATATTTCATTTTTTAAATAAACTTTTGTCTTTGGTACATTCCTGCAAGTACCTACATTCTATTGTATTTGCAAGTACTTACAAGTTTATAAAACAAAAAAAAATTAAAACATGAAATAAATAGTACAAGTACCTACAATATAATACATAGGTACTTGTATTATAAAGTAAGTTTGGTGTATGTATATGAATTTTTTTACTTATACTCGTAGAAAATTCGAGCTCGGGGTGAGCGGATGTGTGTAATTTAAAGGAGCTGGCTGACTGGCCAAGAAATATTTAAAATGGAGAATAACAAGTGGAAAATGCCTTAGAATTTCGAGTTTTTTAATTTTTAATAATATGCTTATTTAAAGTACCAGTACATTAATACACAATCCTTATAATCCATATTATATATATTATTCTACTTATTTACAATGTCTTTTGACTACACTTAAAAAAGACAAAAATTCAAAAAGGATCTACCAGATTTAATAGGAAGGATAAGTTCCAGAGCTACTCTTGAAATTTTTAAAATAAATCTCATATTTTACCTCATATTAATCCAAGCTTTTAGAACATAAAGTGAATATCGATAAAATCGATATTTTATCAAAAATTTTGTATAATCATTCTAATTTTTAGACTATATTTGTTTATGTATTCTCTTGAAATCCTAGATTTCTTGGTGTAAAACAAGGATTTCAAATTGTTATAAGAATATTCAAGGTATTACGAACTTTACAAATTCTAGTCAAGTTTAGATAATATAAAAATTGGTGACCAAAATGCATCATAAAATTATACAAAAGATCATTTTTGGGTACAAAATTTTACAAAATTTGGGTATTTCATTACTTAACCATGTATATAAGAGCCTTAAAAGTACTTACCCTATATGCGTATATCATATAGACTAGTTTAATATTAGAGTTAAAGTATCTAAATAGATTTATGTACCTGGATTTTATCCAAAATTTAAAATCATCACAAGCACTATACAACTAATAGTATCTGTAGTTTGAACTTTTGAATGAATCATATAGAGATGATAAATATTCCAAAATTTGTAAACTGATGATTTCAATGGCACTGTCACTTTCAAGGACCAAATTATGACTGGCTGGCTCAGAGGGTTTAATTTTCTAAAGATTTTTTTTACTCATTATAATTTACCCTATTACATACTAGTACATACATAGTATTAGGTATACCTTGACATGTAGACCTTTATACTTTTAGTATAATAAGTATCTTATGTATATAAGTATATAGGCTTGGTAGGCCTTTGTATTTTGTAGAAGAAAAGGTAGATTTGTATTTTTTCTTGTTGAATTTCCGTTCTCGTTCTTCTTACGTAAGATTTTATGGAAAATTGTACCTATATGTAGGTACTAGGCACCTACCTACATATTATGTATGATGCATATATATATATACAATATATACTGTAGGTGTAGGTATGCTTATAAGTCCCTACTATGTATGGCTGGCGTAAAGGGACCCCTGATGCTTCAACCGAAAGGGAAAAGCCACAGGGCAATTATACAACTCTGGCAGGACTAGACGAACTATACAATACATAATGTATATAAAATAGGGGTAGATTAGGAATAGTTTGAGAACTTTTTAAAAATTTTGACAACCTATTTTCTTTTGCTGGAGAAGTTGCACCTTTGCCCTGAAACCTCGGCTATTTCTACATATTATACTGATAGATAAAAAAATTTGAGACAAATTTAAGGCAATAAAAGGCTGTTCATATTTCAAAAACTTATCCGAACTATCCCTAATATACTTAGGTACCTAGAATGTATATTTTTTACATTTTTATAAAAAGTATAAGTATCTAAGTTAGGTATATAAGTTATATTTCCTTCAAGGTACTCTGGATTCTAGATCTAGAGGAAAATGTACCAAGATGTAATACTTGTATGTATTCATAAGTAATTTAAACCTACCTTTATTTTAATCTAGCTTAATACCTACAAAAATATATACAACTTTACAAGCAAACTTTTCTTCATGTAGTGTCTTATAAGAATAAAAGTTTTGGCCAGATTTTAATCTTAATTTAACATACTCAATATGTAGCACATTTTACTTAAAATCGAAGGTCAAAATCTGATTTTCAAAACTGAATTTATAAATTACCTCAACCTCAAGCTTTAACATTTCTCAATTTTTGTAAATCATGAAATAAATGAATTTTGAAAGTTTAAAAAATAAAACATCAAAATGTGTTACCTTGTAATGTAAACAAATGTAAAAACCTCTCGACGAAGGATATATAAGTAAGTACCTATGAAGAGGAGGCCCTTAGAAATATATATCTGTATCTGACAGACCACAAGATCCTTAAAGTAGTATAAAAAAACAGTAAAATTTATATTAAGTACTGTACTATGTACTAAACTATAAAAGTACCTACCTATTCTGTACAATTTTTTATATTTTGCCCTAATATTCTCACCCAAATCATCATCATCATATGATAGTATGGTATGATAGTATTATGTATAGTTGAAAATATTTATTTTTGCCCTCAAGTCCCTAATTCAAGGGCCAGACTTATCTTTAGGTCCAAAAAAGGTCCTATATAATATACTTGGGTAAGTCACCTACTTGTATTTCAGCTCAAATAGACTAGATACTAGAGTCTTATGTATATGGATAATTTGTAGTAATTTTGAAATCGAGCTCGTAAATATATAGGTAATATATATTTACTAGTAGTATTACATAATAGTGACTAATTCAGATAGATTTCAGATCGAGTTTTTTTGGCTTCAAAAATACCTGACTCATAATTACCCATTATGAGAAGAGCAAGTTCATAAAAGTTATAAAATCTTTTGGGGTCTTTAAATGACCAATTCTTATTTATCCAGAATCTATAGAGCAAAATGTATGGTGTTCGGTTATTACAGACAAAACCATCATCACCAAACACTCAATATAACATTGATTTTGATTTAGGATTTTCGGAATTTTGATTAGACTTACAAATTAGATCACATTTTCTTACTTTTTCTGATATAAATCGGTTAATTTTTGAAGGTTTTTTAATAAAATATCGACGGTTATCTATGAGTAACAAAAGGATATTCTGTATTTTTTTTGTGAAATAGTGTATTTCGAAAATAAAGTTAGGATAAGATGCAAAATTTCAAGATTACACCATTTAAGATATAGCATTTTGCCTTTCTCTAAAACAGATATATGCAGATATGTAAATAATTTAACAGGCTATAAAGCATAGGTAGTTTGTCGGTAATATTCTGTATCTGTAATAATTTTTGATAATTTTATTTGAATAACAAGACCTTAAAACTTAGGTTTATCAAAAGTTCACCTTATGCTCAATCTAATTGACTTTACTGCCATTGCAATGTGTATTACATTACACATTTTAATATGACCAGTCAGAAAAAACCATAGAGGTCTAGATCAGACAATTGACCTTAGATTTTTGAGATTTTCAGACCTTTAGGTCAACTACAAGTATAAAACTATATTTATTATCAGTACTAGCAAAATCCATTTTGCAGGTTTAGTTATTTTTGAAAAATTATAACATAATGATGTTAACAAAAACTCAAAATTCATTAATGATAAGTGTCAGGTATTCTCTAAGCCATATTTTTTTTGGATTTATTTCTGTTTTTTCTCCTAATACATACAAGAGTGGTGATAATGGGTTGTGAACTTTTTCCAAGATTTTGGATCTCGGTTCTCATCTTTTTGATGATCTTTCACATGGTTTTTATTTCTTAAATAAATGCCTCAAGTCATACAATACAAAACAGTATTAGTTTTATATGTATGTAGTATAAATGCCTTATAACTAGTACATGGGGGTAAATTATGGACAGTTTCGAACCTATTTTGAAATTTTGGCAGTCAATTTTAGGCCTGAAACACTTGTATTTTGAATTGAAATTTTTGCATCTATATCTAGAGATATCTATCTAGTCAAGATATTCTCAAATTACTATTTCAGGTCAAAATCAAAATAATTAGCGATTTAGGTGAAATCAGGCGTCCCAATTTTGAAAAACTCTCCCAAATCTACCCTTACTTTACTATAGATTGAGAAAATATTTAGTTAGTACGATACTTTGTATGGAGTAAATTGCATCAAATGTATAAAGTCATATTTTCAAAAGGATTATGAGATTTGTTAGAGATTTTAATGCAATTTTCGTGATTTGATCAAATCCCCAGATTTCAGATTGGTCGGGTCCAACAAACAAATAATAAAAATTTATACATACCTACTAATAAATCCTACTAAAACCATTTCGAAAGCTCGAATTTTATAAAATATCGTTGAGAATACAAAATTTCAAGCTAAATTTTCAAAATTTGAACCTCAAAATGATAATCTAATAATTACAAATAAGATATTAATGTTTTTTTTTAAATCTCATCCCTATTTTGGTTGAATTTACTCCTATATTTTTGGTCTACTTTAAGTTTAGTTTAGACTAGGTTGGGTTAAGGTTTTTTAAAATGTTATGGGTAAAGTTGTGCCAAAAATATAGGGAAAAATTCAACCAAAATAGGGATGAAATTAATTCAAGTCTTTTATAAACTCCATTGTAAAGGTCATTTAATATCGAAAAAATTCCAGATTTGAGATTTTCAGATTATAAAAACTAAAAATGTGCGGCTCTTTAGAACAAAGTAAGGCATTATAAAATCTATAATTTATCATGTAAATCATAAAATAAAAACAAGTTTTTAAGACTATTAGGGTTCTATTACCTAACTAGGTATTTAGGAGATGAAACAATCAAAAATTCAAATAGGTTGTGCTCTGAATTGTAATCTACCTTATAGCTGTAATAATGCATAATAAACTAACAATCAGATTTTATTGATATACCTTATAATTCAATGAAATCCTCTCTGAAAAATGAAATTTACCTTCGATTCTACTAGCAAATTAGTGTGAAATTTGGTGCAAATTTACTTTTTTCAGAGCTGGATTGAGTATCCTACAAATTTTGTGGTGAATGAGACAGTTTACATAAAAAAATAAAATTCAGATTTAAAAAAGTAGGTATTATATTTCAAGTATTTTGTGAAGTACTTACCTACCTAAGTAAATACTAGCTAAGGATAAGTACCCTACCTAAATAAAGTACCCTAGCTTTTAGTGAATGAAGTATATCTACCCTACATATTAAGAATAGAAAATTAATTTAATACCTAAATTCAGTTTATCGCAATTTTTTAATTTTAGTTACATAAGACATCTTTAAGACTTTTTATTTCACTTTATAATTTTAATTACAATTACTTTGATCCAATTAAAATGACAAACATAGGTATACAAAATTACATAGGCAATTATACAAAATATAAAATACAAAAGTATCTATTACAAATGCTTGTATGTATGTGCATTTATAGAATTATTCACGACGAATTTTACTAAAATTGACATGGCTTAAGTGACATTTCGAAACTTTTTCATATGGATTCTTGCTTTTGGACGGTTTTTCTTTTAGGTTTGGTTTGGTATTTACCTTGACCAGGACTTTGACATTGTTGACCGGATTTATTCTCCTTTTTGAAGGTTTTTCCAAATCTCGAAATTCCAATTTTCCCACCAGAACTTTGAAGTTTTTCTTGTAAAGTTGAGAAATTTATTTTATAACCAACATCTTGGATGCTATTGTCTTGAGTTGTTAAATTTGATGAGTTTTCATCCAATCGAAACAATTCTTCAACAGAGATGTAAGGGATTTCAGTGATTTTTGGTGTAAGTTCTCTGATGTTCGAGTTGTAATCATATCTGGGAGGAGTGGTTATGGTTTCACCATAGTATCCAGCAGGTGGTGGAATTCCAAAGATAGTAGTAAAGGTATTTCTTTTTGGTTTTATAAAAGTGTTGGAATCTTCTTCAAACTCTTCAAACTCTTCAGATTCGACTACCATTTCAATCGATTCATCTTCAGTTTTGACCAATGTGTAAGAGATCTGGGAATCAAAATTAGCACCACAAGTTTTCTTCGACCCAGTAGAATCAGCAGATGATTTGCTTGGTAATTCAGAAATCTCAAGTTCACAAATAGCATTTTGATGAGAATCATTTGGATAAGTTTTTTCCTCAAATGGAGCACGTTTTACAGCTGGAAATTTGGCATTTAATTTTGATTTTTTCGAGTCATTTGAATTCTTATTGAATGAAGTTTCATCAACATCTTGGACCTTTCGAGATTTTATTGAGCTAATTTCAGGCTGCTTTTCTTCACAAATATCATTTTGATAAGAATCATTTTGATAAGTTTTTTGCTCAATTGGAGAGTATTTTAAGGCTGGAAATTTGACATTCGATTTCTTCGAGTCATTTGAATTCTCAATGAATGAAGTTTCATCAAAATCTTGGACATTTTGAGCTTTTCTTGAGCTAATTTCAGGCTGCTTTTCCTCACAATTAGCATATTGATAAGAATCATATTGATAAGTTTTTTGTTCAATTGGAGAGTATTTTAAGGCTGGAAATTTGACACTTGGTTTCTTCGAGTCATTTGAATTCTCAATGAATGAAGTTTCATCAAAATCTTGGACATTTTGAGCTTTTCTTGAGCTAA
>JAQIXA010003444.1:0-14089 GCA_034699045.1 Nanhermannia cf. coronata Gr-Ori-00579
ATCGTCGTAATCGATTTACCCTTAAACTGCCATAACATAAAATTTCCGTTCAGCCGCTTCAGTCCGGATTTTTTTTTCGTAGCCGAATTTATAAACACCAGACCGAGTTTTTCGCTTATTTGACCATGCCTGATTTGGACTCAAAGTAGGAACTACCTAATCTTAAAATTTTCATTTTATATGCTTTAAAACGCAATGAAATTCCAATTCCAATTAAAATTCAAATACTTGTAAATTGACTTTTAATGATTTTAGATGCAGAAATTTGTAAGATCATAACTGTATGTACATAATGATTTTTAGAAAACTTACGAAAGTTTTTCTTTTTTTGACATTTTTATAAATTTGACCAAATATCAGACAAAACCAGTTTGAACTGTCATTTAGAAACTTTTTAGACTAAAAATTCGCCTTTTTTTGAAGATTGGCCTTTTTCAGATTTTGGCATATTATCTGTATTTGCGAGATCTGAATTTGAATTAGATCTCGAAATTCTAGAAAAAAAAATCTGAGAGAGTCCAAATGAGAAAGATGATTTTTGGTAGATTTGTGAGAGCGTAAAAATTTAAAAGAGATTTTTACAATTTTTTTCTCAATGCATGCGTGACTACTGGTAGTGGTCTGGCTTGGTAGTGGTAGCATGATGGTCTGGTCTGGTTTTTGAGATTTTATTTGAATTTAAGTTTAAATTTGCAGTTTTTACAGAACATATTAAATAGTCGTAGGTTTGCTAAGGCCCTAATGGCTCTCATTTTAATGAAAAGAGAAGCTTAATGAGATTTTTTTCCTTTGAAATTACTTCTATACATATAGTAGGGTACTATGTTGAAATATACTTTTTTTCAATGTAATAGAAAGTGGAATGGGAAAATAATTTCCTACATTCATTTTTATTACATTTATCTTTACTTATATACAGATATATAGTAGGTAGATACTTTGATAGGTAAAAGTACCAAAGTATAGTTTTTTGAGACTTACCTTAGATTTTAGATTGAAATTTCAATTGAGGTTTCATTGCGTGAAAAGTCTACCTATTTCTACCTATATATAGACTTTGTGTAATAGCCTTGGGTAAGATTTTTTTCATTTTTATTATAAATTATTATATTTTATGAATATACTTGACTACCTACTACTACTCCTATACTACTAGTAATATCTCAAAGTCGTGATTTTTCCTTGGTTTTTATGAGATCAGGATATAAGGTTAAGACCTGCGGGTTTGCGGATGTTTTTATTTAATCTGGGTTAGTAATATGTACCTACCTTACCTTATGTAAGTAATATGTACCTAAGTAAGTTTGTTTGGTTGTAAAAGATAAATACTTTTTTGATTTCTGATACTTTATATGATGAAAATAACTTAACTGTAATGTTTATAATGGGTACTAAAAATTTAAATAATCTTGAAATATTAAGTTCTCGATTTTTGGCTGCTAAAAATTGATCTATTGAGTTTTTTGAAACCATTTGACACTATAAAACCTATTAATGGTGTCTTTAAGTATAATTTTGTAATTTTGTAAGTACTTTTAGTTATTTAGAAAAGTATGTACCCTAGACTCTTTATACTACCTGTTCGTATGTCATGAACTTTTTGAGATAATTTTCAAGTTTTAAACTTCAAATACTTAGGATCAGTGTATATTTTGCTTGCAATTTTGCTTGCCTTTATGAATTAGATAGAAGTTTAGTTTGTTAAAGTATAGGATAGGATAGAAAAAGTTTGATTTTCGATTTCCTAAATCTGGTGTTTTAAATTTGATATAGATACCTAGGACTAATTCTAAGAGCCTAGTTATTGGCATTTGGAAGGCAAAGTTCGAGCTCTTATAGATATTAGATATCTTACTACTTGTATTGTTTTCTATAGCTTTAGACAAGAGTAAGTTTTTTGGGCTGTTATAATAATTCTGGGCTGGAGAAAGAAACTTTTACTTTTCATTATACTATACAGATAGACCAAAATATCTCGATTTAAGTACCCTACCCTACATTATAGTAGGTAGGTAGGGTATTATAATATGTATATCCCATAATATCATATTGAATGAAAAGGAATGGTGCAGAGGATAATAGAAAGCCATTTATCTCACAAAGTAAGTATAGATTGCCAAAATTTGCCGACTTTTCGATTCGATTTCCCATTTATCCTGGCTGGAGAAAGTATTAAGTCTCATATATCTACTCTACAGTCCTACAGCTAGGAGTTTACCCAAGCTAGCCTATTTTCCCTATTGTTTTTATGGCCTTTTATGCCATTACAATTCCATATAAACTATTGTTAGTTTAGACATACTAGATACTACCAGTACTTGTACTATACGAGTAGTAGACTTGAAAAATGTAAAAATAAAATTTAAATTGGGAAAAGGAAAAGGTGTTGGTATTGGTACTAGTACACATAGTATCAGAGAATCTAAGAGCTAAATGGCTTTTCCAAGTATTTATTTTCCCATATATTTCAGTCGAAATCAGCTGGTTCATGTTGTTATTTATAACTTTTTACAAAGTACATAGTTACTACCAAATACTGGTATTTATGTAGGATCTGATATGTTATAAATTTGAGGGTGATTTGAAGGTAGATTTGAATTCGAGAGAATTATTAGACTTGTTTTTATAGATAAAATAAGAGTTCTAGAAATAGTACTAGTTCTGGGTACTTTAGTATGAGACAACGGAAATTGCGAACCGAGTTTTACAAGCTAGGTTTATTTCCACAAAATCGTAGACACAATTTCATTTTAAGAAATATCAAAAAAAAAACTGAAAAAAATCCTTCGGGTATCTTCGGGTTATAATGGGCTTTCTGGCCTTTATATGAGGTTTAACATGCAAAGGCCTGAAAGCCAAAGATATCCTTTGACCCAAATTTGGGTCAATTTGATGTAATTAAGATGAGTTATTCTGTATTTCTGTAAGATGGGCTACAACAACATGTATTATGGTAGATCTAGAGGCCTAAAATAAGTGTTGTTTAAAGTGGCCTACCTACCGTATTTCTATCCGTATTTCTATGAATAATAATATTTAAAAATTTCATTGGAATCAGTACAACATTTGAAATATCTACTGTTGAAATTTTACAAAATTTTGAATCGACTAAACTTATTTGGAATTTTATGGAGAATTTTTATTTTGAAAAAAATTTAAATTTTTAGGAGATTTTGTTTTTTGAACGAATTACAGGGATCTCATGTAATTTGAATTTTAGCTCGTAATTTGTTGTGGTGAGTCTATATTATGTAAATAGTTATAAATGGTAGGAAATGTCAAATATTTCTGGTTTGTAGACTATAATAATACTGTACCATAGTGCAGTATTAAAGAGTATAAGTACGAGTATAAAATGTAAAATGCAAAATTGATGTTCATAGTTATTTGAGCTGAAATAAATTTGAGATTTTAAAAGTAAATTACTACATTCGTACTCACGTACAAATACTAGTACCTACTAGTACTAGGACTCGAATTTACTTGGTCCAAATTCGCCTACTTAGTACTTATATAATGTAAAATAATATTTGATATTTGATGATGCAAATCATGTTCAATTTTGACAGTCTAAAACGACATAGAAATGACTAGTACTATTATCTAGTACTAGTATTATGTATTAGAATACACTGTGATATTCTAGGAATATTTCGAAATTCGAAATGAAAAGACTTTCTACATATTATAATCATCATTATTTATTAAATACATTGTACATGTGGTAGAGATGTAATTGGCTTTATAATTAGTTTTGGATAGAATTAGAAATGTCATCCTACATGAGAAAAGGTATCCTACCTATCATTTACAAAATTTACTAAAAGGGCAAGATTAGCCAGCTCAACTGTTATTTTGTAAAATTTTGCAAAAAATTAGCAAAATTTTTTTAAAAAGGGTTCTAAAAGGTTTTTCGATAATATCACTTGAGATTAAGAAAAATTAGTGTAAAATAAGATTCTATAAAAGATCCCTTTTTACAACTATTGATAACAAATTAGCTTAGATTTTAGATTAGCATCACTAATATTGTGTAACAGATGCAAAGGCGGTCGTTTCGATTTAAAATTCAACCGATATTTCCAACCAAAATTTTTGAAATTTGCCTCGAGTACTAGTACTTGTATGTAGTTCTAGTTCTAATATTATTTTGATTATGTTTATTAGGTACATGAGTAGTAAAATAGCTTTTTGAATATAAATACCTACATGAATTAGAATTAGATTACCCTTTTTTAGAAATATAATCGATTTTGATCTGCATTTTAACTATCCTTCCTGCTGGATTTTAGATTATAAGTCGAGATTTTAAAACAGTTATATTTGAATGGGATAATATATGATGGCTTGTGCTTGTGTAAACTGTAAAAGTAATAAAATACCTATGTATGTATATCAGTATTTGAGAGATGGGAAAATTTGGAACTCGATATTTTTTTACAGTTTTACAGAGATAGATTGGAGAATGTAAGTAATCTTTGGTAGGTCGTAAATGTGCCAAAAGTTCAAATTTCGAATGCGAAACTTTGACTTGACGTCCAGAGAAATTCTTAAAAAATAGTAAAAAAAAAGAAGAGAAAAAGTAAAATTTATACTTTTGCAACTCATATACTGAATAGGAATAGAAGGCTATTTCTATCCTATCTATGTATGTATGTAGAGTTTTCAAATAGTTGGGGATATTTTTTACAATCGCTATAATAGGCTTGTACTACTAGTACTATTGGGTCATTTGGACATTTTCTCTAGAACAAAAAGTCAAGAAAACTAATCATAAAAATGGTCAAAAATCTTGAGAACTAATCATACCTGGCATGTAGGGTACTTAATACATAAGAATAAGAATTAATATGTATGACCAATACCCTATTATTAGAAGCTGATTAATAACTGGTATATATAACATTTGCAGCTTTTAATGGTCATTTTTTGTGATATAAGGGTCTAAAATTTGAGCTAATTTTTCAAAAAATGATCGTAAATAGAATTTTGGGCAAAATTTTGAGTAATTAGGGTCTCAAAATATCTTTGGATTGATATAAATGTTCAAATTTTTCATAGGTTCATGTCATCTGCAGAGTTAGGTACCTAAAAAAGCTTAAATTTTCAAGGATATAATTTAAAGGATATATTCAGCTTTTAAGCCTTTGCATGTTACACCTCATTTAAATTCCAGAAAGCCCATTATAATCTAAGACGTAAGATATCCTTTTGATTTTAAAGATAGATATACTCGTATCTTTAATTGGTTTCTGATTTTTTACAAAATTTCTCGTTTTTTAAAACAGGTATCTATTGCTGTAATAGACTGCTAGAAAATTTGACAATTTAAAATTCCACTTTGCACTAATGATACTCAAAATTCGAATTTTTCTTCAATTCTTAGTTATTTGATTGTATGGTTTTGATCAAATGTCAGCTTTCCTTTAATAAAGATGCAAAAAAAGAAGTAAAATTGTAAGGTTTGACTTTTTTTTTTAGCTTTCTAGTGAAAGTTGTGAAAGTTGGCCGCTTTTTTTCATTTCTCAATCGTAATTCTCGATGATGATATTTGTACTATAGGGGTATCTACTACTAGTAGATTGAAAAAAGAGCGGAAAGGTCGATTTTTTGACTTTGTTCAAGAATTTCAAGATATTAGTGGTTTTTTTTTGAAGTTTTGAGGGTGGAATAAATTTCACACGGAAAAGTCCTGAATCCTCAATCGATTCTTTCTACTTTTTAGTAAGGTACATTTCAGAACTTGAAAAAAATGCAAATATTCGATAGAGCTTCCAATGTATTCTCATTCTCATTCTGAAGTTTCTCCAATTTACAAAATTTTGTAAAGTTGTGCCTACAATCTACATACATACAGTTAGTTGTAAGTCATTTGATCCTATGCTAATATGCTAGATACTGTGTATTTGTAATAGAATTAACATTAGTAATAGCTCTACATACATATGTAGGTAAGGTAGCTAGGTATTATTTTATTAATATAGTTTTTAAGAAGTTTAATAAATGTGTAAGTATTCATGTATGACTGAATTTAACTTGGAAATAAGTTTAAACTTTTTCTTTCTTACTGCTACATATGCATAGGTAGATACGAGTATAATGAATTCCCTTAATGCTCACAACTCTTAACTGCTCCTAATGATAGTTCAAAAAGTACAAGGGTTACCAAAAACTTTCTTTGTAAAACTGTTTTTTGAAGAATTAACTAGTATAATTCCCATTTGAAGAAACAAAATACTGGGTAAAAAAAGCTCACAAAATATTGAAAATATACTCTAATAAATTTTTTACTGATAATTTTTCATTTTTAATAAGCATAGAAAATGGAAAAATTGTGGGAAATTGGCTTGATTTCTTATTATGCATCTGCAAATTGATTTTTAGGATTTTTTTTACAACTTAAATTGAAGTCGAGAATTTAGCTACTATACTGTAGTTAGAATATAAATAAATGTGATGGGTCGAAAGAAAACTTGACACTTTATTAGGCATAAAAACTCATTTGCATTTCAATGAATCGAAAGTTTCAGACCTCTAGACCAAAACGAGAATTTCAACATTTTTTCAAAAATGTAAATTTCAATATTTCAAAATCTGTTTATACAGAATACAAATAGGTTCATATCTTTTTATCTAATTTTAAAGCTAAAAATCTTGAGCAAATCAGATACTGGCTTCAAAAAATCTAATTATATGTAAAAATGAGACTAAAATCAAGTTTTTCAGAGCTTATTTACATAGTGTATTACCTTATAGATTACAAATTTCAGTTTGAAATGCGAGCTAAAATAAGGAAAAATAAATAATATTATAAACTTTTCGAGAATTTCAAAAGCTCTATATGTAAATATGTATGTATCTATGTTTATGTTAATAGTTGTTGGGAATACATCAAAGCAAGATAGGTAGATAAACCCTTTAAAAATTATGATGGGAAAGTAGCAGCAGAGTTTGACTGAAATTTGGTTCTAAATATTTTTTACTTCCTGTATTTAAAAGTAGCTGAATTCTAAATACAATTTAGTATGTAGTAGTTAAATTGTCGTATGTTTGTCCTTACTAAACTAATAGTACTACAAATAGAGGCAGATTAGGGATAGTTGAGAAACATTTTTTGAAATTTTGAAAATTTTAATTTTTGATAAATAAATACGCTAAGTTTCTTCAGGCCAAAGTAACAAATATCTAAAATCTCAAATAATATGCCTTGGACACTACCCAAAATTCAAAGAAATTTCTATCAAAAAATGGATTTTGAATTTTGAATGAAAGTCAATCAACCTTAATATAATATAGGTAGGTATAGTAAACTAGCAAGGAAATCATCTGTAATTATAAATTGCAATTAAATAAAAACCGCTCCGATCACCACGGTATATCTATCTGTGATATTTTAAAATTGCGGAAATTTGAGTCAAAATTCATCAATTTGTTATTAAAGTATAAAAATTTACTATCTAATTGAAAATGTTCAAAAATAATCCTTCAAAAATAGCAACTGATTGAGAAAACAGGATACGAAATTTCATAAAAATGTTTTCAAATTATCCCTAATCTACCTCTACTATTTAGTACTAATATAACCATTATACCCGGACGGTGTGTTTATGACTGGCACTAATTTTCTATCCTTCTGGTTCTAATTTTTGAAACCACAAATTTGGTACTTAAGTCGTCAGAAATAGCCGAAATAAAAGTCTGCTAAAAACCCATGGTATCATGGTATAATACCTATGGTAGTAATACCTTTAGTACCTACCCTACCTACTACCGATCCTAGCATAAGACTAGGATATTAAATGATCTTTAATATTAATGACTTGAAGTCTGAGAAGGTAAAAGTAAATCTATCGAAAAAGTTGGCTTTTTTTGGCTTTTGGCATTGACACAAATGACAATATGAAAGTTTTTGGAGGTTTAATATTTGACACTTTGAGGATTATTTTTGATCCTTATCTTGTACACTTATACATACCTACTTATTACTTATAAAAATTTTCGAAAAACAGGGTTGGTCTTGTAGAACTTTATTTTGCTTTTTAAGCTATCAAACTGTATCAAACTGTATAAAGACTAGAATTTTTGGATAAAGAGATAATTTCAGTTTTAACTTTTAGAATAATATTTAAACTTAAATGACAAAATAATGAATTTTGGTGTGAATTCCCGAATTTTTTAAAAATATCATAGATTATTTCATTTTTGGACAACCTGGTTTTTCTGATATACCTATATAAGTACGGTCGTTGGAAATAATTAGATGCCTTCCTTAGATTATAGCTCAAATTGAGCTTTATTTAGTAGTAACATACTCATATTTTTAAAAATTCATTTTGACATCAAATTTTTTATTTTAAGTCTCGATATTTTCCAATACTGCATAAGGGTTAGTATAACTAAAGATAGTTAGTTTTAAGGAATTATTATTAGGCACATATTAGCATTTAGTGGATTATGAAGGCATGGTCTGATTATTAAAGTAGATGTCTCAAATAGTTTGATCATATCATAATCTCCTTTGTTTCCCCGTGATCCATTTCTACTCAAAAGTTCATAACTTTTCTATCCTATAAGTTAGAACTGGAGACAGTCTACTATCTCCAGTTAAGGATTTTAGATTTTTTTGTAAAAAGTATCATTTTTGTATTCAGGCTGTACTCTAGATCTGGACTATACAGTACTCTTATAAGTATCTATAAGTATAAGGTAATATTGAGAGTTCATTGAGTTGGAAAGATAATCTTAAATGTCCGCTTTCTCTTAAAGTATTTTTCATAGGGAGCATATATCTATTATCATCATTTTGGGAGAAAATGAAATGAAAGGTTCTTTTTTATCGATGAGACACATTTGATTCTGGTAGAGAGGAAAAAGAGCATCATGCATGAGAAATATTATATGTATTCTTATCTTGGCCAACCCTGACATACGGTCATTTTGTCATTTAAAAAAAACTCCAAAATGAAACAGATCCAACAAAAAGCTACTACTGATAAAATAGATGCTCCTCTATATTTAAACTTTCCATGACCAAAAATCTTAAAAAATTGGATTTTTTAAAATAAAATAAAGCATTTTACCGGGTTTTTGAAACCAATTAGGTAAAGTCCTAGCTCAAGATTAAGATCCTTTCTATGGTTCAAAATTAAAAAAAAAGCTTGTTTTTTCTACCAGTAAATTCTTTGATTCAAAGCATCATTTTTAAACATTTTCAATTAGATAGTAAATGTTTATACTTTAATGACAATTTGATGAATTTTGGCTCGAATTCTCACAATTTTAAAATATCACAGATACTCCAAAGTGATCACTGTTTTTATTTTAATGCAAATAATTACAGATAAATTTCCTTGCTAGTTTACTATAGGGTACCTATATTATATTAAGCTTGATTGACTTTCATTCAAAATTCAAAATCCTTTTTTTGATAGATATTTCTTTGAATTTTGGGTAGAGTCCAATCCAAGTCATATTATTTGAGATTTTAGATATTTGTTTAGTTTGGACTTGGCCTGAAGAAACTGAGCGTATTTATTTATCCATCTTTCTTTTACTGTAAAGAGTAAATGCACTAGTACTTGATGGTATACCATATAGATAGATTCTGTTTTAGAATCCCTAGAGGATCATCATCAAAAACTCAGTATTCTAGACCAGCACAGTTCAAAACCTATACACTATCTATCTATCTGCTGGCAAATACAAAGTTTAGATATCTATTTAGATTTAGATAGAAATATTTTTGTTCACAAAAACTCAAATCCTGGCTGAGATTTGAAAATTGAAAGGATTTTAAGCCGACTGTGCTTACATTACATTAGTTTTCATAAGCTGATTATTATCGATTTGAAATGTTTATTTTACAGATACTAAACTAAAATATTTCAAATCTAGATAATTGTGGTTTATTTGAGGTCAAATAGATTCTAATTTATGGCGGTTTTTATACTTAAATCCATCGTATACATATACTAGAACTATACTATCACAGACAGCATTTAGTATCTAGTATAGTTTTATAGTATAATAGTTTAAAATCGATTTTTTTTTCTTAAAAAGTCAAATGAATTCATAATAAATCTCTCAAGTTCAGTCGACTAACTTGAATTTGAAACGAAATTATTTCTCTCTCTAGAATGATTATTTTTTTGTTTTACTTTTCTCAAATTCGAGAACTTGACTTGGATAAAAAAACTAATTTCCATTTTTTCGATTGTTTCTGGAAAAAAATTGAAATCCAGTGATATATCAAAAAGTATACAGTATACAATATATACTGATATACTGAAAGGATTGTTATATTTGTATGATGGGAAATAAATTCCATTTGTCGGGTATTTTTATACCCGTATACTTACTAGTAAGTTTGAGTTTAAGGGTTCGCATCTTTTCGAAATATTATTTCGTCGTCTATCCAGATTACAGATAGTGAACATTGTAAAGTAAAGCAAAGCAAAAGTGAACATCTGGAGTTCAAATTGTTCAAGTATACTTATACATACAAGTACTAGTACTAGTAGTTATAGGATAAAAAAGACATGCAAAAAAGGCTAAGATTCTTGCTGGATTTTTATAAAAAAAACACCAGACAGTCAGACAAAACATAAGACATTGCATGAGGTAAGATTCTCGAAGGATTTTAGACACTTTTCTTATTTCGAAATGTCTTAAAAAATAAAATAATACCTAAATTCTAGCTAAATTTTCAATAGTACAAAGTAGGTGCTCCCCTATTTCGTAAAATCTTGAAATTTTGGCACTTTTTGACCAATTTTTTAAGTATTTTTCACATTTGAGAACCAAAAATATAGATATTTAAGCAATTTTTGAGATTTTCTGATGATGTTTTTTGACAATCTGTATTTGATTAAGTGTAAGTGTATACTATTTAGTCGAAATAAGAAATAAGTAGAGATTTTATTCTATTTTTTCTATCCACAAAGATTCGAGACATCATGAGGGGTTGACAGAATTTGAATTTTCGGATATTATGGAACAAACTCTACTACTACGAGTATACTGTCATTTGAACGAGAGTTCAAGACATTGAGAGAAAAAAAGAGAGGAAATTTTTTAGAAATGTCTTTCGAGTTTTAAAAAGGATAAGGATAGGCATCACACGTCTCATTTTTATACTTTTTATATATTTTATTTCATCTTATGAGAGAAATTTTGTAGCATTTTACAAGCTCATAAGAACTTGTACGAGTAAGGGTTAGGTTGGTAGGTAAGTTCCAAGTACTACTGTAGACTTGTAGGGATCTTTGTGGGTTTGAAATTTTTTGAAATGTACAGAGTACAGATATAAATGGAGACAGGAGAGAAAATGAAATCGGGCATTACGGGACTACTTCAAAGGTTTTTTTTACTCCAGATTTTTTTTCTTTTCAACTTTTTTTTTTATGAAAAGGAACATACGAGATTAATTCCATTTTTAGAATCATCATCCCATTAGTCTAGTAGAGTATAGTAGTAGAGTAGTAGTAGAGTACTCAAATATTGTATCGGGACATTTAGTTAAAATAAAATTGTCCAAAAAAGCCTGAAAAATCTCATGAGATTCTTTTTAGGCTTATAAGAACGGGATTTTCATCACTTTTGTGATTTTATGAGAATTTTTTTACCTCAATTTGAAAACTCATTTATATTAATGATTCAAATTTAAAACTGCAACTCTGTATCTGTATCTGTATATATATATCTGTATATATATCTGTATCTGTATTTGTATTTGTATCTGTATTTGTGTCTGTATCTGTATCTGTATTTGAGTTTTTTGATATTTTTTTGTTGACTAAATGACCTAAATTCAACTTTTTCTAGATATTAGTCAACTTTAGATTTATTCTTATATTTTACTCACGTTATTACTGGCTATACTAACTAGTAGTAATAAAAGTAGTTACTTATATTTATCAGTTCAGTGTATACTGTAAGCTAAACTGCCATGTTTTTTTCAAAAATATCCTTACATTATTAGATATGCTCAAGTACAGAGTAAGTAATAAATTAAATGTATATAAGTATATACCCTACTTGGTTATATTGGATTTTTTAACTCAAAACTTTGTAAAATTCCTGTGCAATGTGTATGCAGTTTAAAATTTAATTTTGAGTTTTTAAATTTATTTTATCGAGTTCATGTACTGACATATACATGTACCCTACCTATCTGTGTATTTCCTGTTGCTGATTCAGCCTAATAGGTTTTTTAAAAGCAACTCTGTATACTCGTATAATCGTACTTTATATAAATTACAATAATTATTGTTATTTTACATCCTAAAAGGCTTTTTGTTTGCATGTTTTGAGCTATAAAGTTTTGGCCAAATGGACCATTTTTAGATAACATTTTGATTATTAAAATTCAAATTTTGTATTTTGCTTTCACCAGAACAAACCTAGACTTGAATACTAGTACTAGTACTAGTAGTCGAGGTAAAATGGGCAGTTCAATTTGGCAAAAATTACCATATTATAGCCTTTGAAAGTATCCTAATAGAATTTAAATTTTATTTTATTTTATCTATATTTTCAAAGGTGGACATGGACAGTGATGATTTGGATTTGGATTTGAATTGAACAAAGAAATTCAAGAATATACATTTACAGGATTTTCCAAAAGTCCCTACTTGATCAATATACTCGTAATCTTCAAAAATCTCTGAAATTATCTTGCAAAATTACTTAAAAATCCTTCAGGCTATGAAAAATTTGTGATAAAACTGTCGTAAATCAATGAAATTAAAGAATATATAGCATGCAGGACGCTTCAAAAGTCATTTTTCAATCAAAATATGCTTCAAAATCTTCAAAAATTTCTTGATATTCCGTATAATTTCGTTTAAAAATCTCAATCTTTTATCTTAAATGATAAAATTGTCATAAAATTCACTGAAATTGAGCATTTTATGCCAAAAATTAGATTAGAAAGTACCCTACTAGTGTATTTTTAAAGCATTTTTCGATCAAAAAAGTGTAAAAAGAACCGAATATTTTAGTTTTTTCACGAGGACTTGGTTATGAAACACTCTGTACTAGTAGGAAGGAGCTTGAGGGTTTGCTTAAATTTTCTACACTTGAGAGACTTCTTTGAGAAATATTTCTCTCTCTCGGACTTTGAGGTCGAATTTGAAAGCAAAAAGAGTTGAAAATTGCTCTCCATTTTTCTCTGTATTTCTAGTGGAATAAATACATTTTATATTTATTTTATGTACAACATACCTACTCATACATATACAGAATATTTTAGGTAGAAAATTGACCATTTTGTCCAGAAAAAAGTTCAGAAATTGTCGTGAAATGATGTCCGGAAATAAAGAAAGAAATTTGTAAACTTTTTTTCTAAAGATACCTGTCATATTTAGGTATGTACTCGTAGGTACTATGAGTATTTTGTGATTTTTAGACAAATTTTTCTCAGAAACTTCTAAAACTCGTACTATCTGTAATACTACCTATAGTAGAATACAAATTTTATATTGACAAAGATTTCTAGATCTTGTGACGCTTATCCCTATACTTTTACTTACCTTATCATATATCAGGATTTTGTAAATCTAAAAGAAAAGAAAATAGATAGGTACTCCCCCACATAGACCTAGTTTATTGTTAAGATCAAGTCAAATCAATTTGCTTTATTGCATTATTTTATTACATATCCAATGTACCTACTACATATATAGGTACTTGTAGTACATGACATAATGGAGAAATTGAACGATTTTTCTAATCGAAATTGAGAAAAAAGTATGTAGGTAGAGTACTTGATTTTGGATCAGTGATTTGCTTTCGAAGATTAGAACCAATCTACTCGTATTTCAAATCCATATCTCATTTATAATAGGCACCAGCTTTAATTTAATTCTCGATTTTGTAAAATTTTCATTTATTTCTAATACCTACTTACTGCAAAATAACTTGAATTAGAAGTATGTACCTAGTATCTGCATTTGTAACCAGTCAATCTCTATTTAAGGCTCCTTATTCGAGTTTTTTGTTTGAACAAATGGTTATCTAAGCAACAATTCGAGTCTTGTTCGAGTAATCGAGCAGCTCGAATAACTAATTCGAGTCTTATTTGAGCAAA
>JAQIXA010003445.1:0-14089 GCA_034699045.1 Nanhermannia cf. coronata Gr-Ori-00579
AAGTGTCTTGGGGTCATTTATTGGTCTGAGAATGGCATAAAAGTTATCGCCTTTTCTCGGTTTTTAAGCTCTAAATAACTGGGGTTGATCATGCAATTGGTGAATAAGTAAGGAAATGCTGATAAGTAATGGAGTTGAAATATTGCATATAAAATTACCAGTCTATACTAGTAGAACAAGTTCATATTGTGGTAATTGTAGTGACTAATCTTTAAAATTACCATGATACGAGTATACCATGGAAGGTATTAATATAGTATGTATGAGAAAGTCACAGGAAGGCTGAATAAATAGTCCCAAAGTCATAAAATAAAAGGCCAACTTAATAGTCTCGAAATCAGTCAATTATTAGATTAAACATATCACATATGGCCTAATAATAAGTATTTAACCTCTACACACTTGTTTTATTAACTTGAGAAAAAACACTAGGATTACAACCCACCAGTTTTGAAAATTTTTTTTACATCTTTCTTCGAGGTTTTTATGTGTACTCAAGCCCTTAATCTGAAGAAATAAGTAGTCTACTTAAAATAAGGGTAGGGTACTGCTGTGCTGTCGAATTAATTTGAAAAGAATTGAAAAATACTTAAAAAGGGTTAAAACTATGAATTAAGGCTCATAAAAGTTAAATCAACTTTGAAAATTACAGCTATATGGTACACCCTATAATTTCAAAAGTAATCGGCAATTCATTTGAGATGAAAGTTCTCTATTGTAGTAGAAAAAAAGTAAATTTATTTTTAAACTAGGCAAATCTAATTAAGTTAATTACACAAATCAGGAAATACATATAAAGTAGTAGGTACTAGTAAAAGGGAGTAGGCTTTAAAATTTAAAATAGGCAATAAAATGAAATGAGATAGATCTTGTTTTAGTTTTACGAGTATCCTACCTATAACCAATTTTATACTTCAATTTCTACACAATTTTGATCGAAATTTCGTGGATTTAAGTAAAAAAGTTGAATTTGAGATTTAAAAAAAGTTAGACCTTAAAGAAGCATATAAAATCATAAAAAAGCCAATCATAAAGTTTTTGGACCTTTATTATGTTTAATTTTGTGTATAAAACAAACCAAAATTTGATCAAAATTTGTAGATTTTTACAAAAATTTGATTTGAGATGGACAATTGAAATAAGACAATTTTAAACTTGAAATACGAGTAGGTTAAAACACATAGGTACTGATTTTAATTTGCGTATTTAATGTGTAAGAAAGGTCAATGAAATCTAAATATAAAATGGATGGATTGATTCAAAAATACTCAATTAATCAATCAAAATTTCTTTGTAAACTCATCAATTGAGTCGAATATGTAAATACCAGATGGTTGAATGCATAATTTGAGATAATTTTCGTAAATTAACTTTTTTATTGTTTGTAAACTGATTGTTTTTTTAACTGGTTGATAAAAATACCGTTTAACTATGCTATCAAGTATAAGAACCTACTATAAAAGCACATGATTTACCACTAATTAAATTTCTTGGTCAGGCTGACAATACCAGAGTACTAGTAATGAGTAATTAATGGAAATGCGGGCTTCATAATTGGTCAGAAATAACCAGATTTATTTGCCATATGAAGGTAAATAATCAATTTTTATTTAAATTTTGAATTTGAAAACATTTTGTAGTTTTATTAACTGTTTTATACTCTGTATACTGATAGTATGTAAGTGCTGTAATAATATAATTAGCTTAGGATTAAAATTTGAATTTAATAATACGCCTTAAGCTTTATAATCATTATCAGTTCATAAAAATTAAAATTCCAAAAATGATGATGGGGTTAGGTTTACAATTTGTACAGTCATGCATCCAATCAATCCAAAAATCTTCATAGTATCACATTTACCTTAACTTTAGTATATCGTATGTACAACCTTAAGCTCAAATATCAAATATCTTTTTTAATATTATGTATTAAAAATTCAAACAAGCTTCTGCTGATACTGAAGGAAGCTCATAAAAAATCTCATGTAAGTTAGGTAGGAGTATAAGGCTATAGGATTAAATGCATAAGTCTTTTGAGCAAGTTGATTGTCAAGAGACACTATGAAAGATCTGAGAGAATCGCATCTGAACTCTCAATCTCGAGCTCGTGGCAAATGATTTTTATATTATAAACACAATAGCTTTAATAGCTCGCAAAAAATGTGTCATAATGTCTGAATTTGTGTCTGTTTTTTCCAATGTTAATCTTGAAATATTGAAATTTCATCTGATCAATGTTGAAAAATTTTGAAAAATTACAAGAATTTTCAAGTTTCAAAAAAATTAAAATTTCAAGACACTTATTTATAAGCTTTTATGAGATTTTTTGGCAAGTTCTTCCCAAAAAATTTCATAAAAAATACGATGTAAAACACATTTAGATTAAAATTTTGAGAAATTTTGAAAATTTTCGAGAATAAAAGAGACTAGTCGTGTAATTTTGAGATTTTTTGAGAATAATTCGATATAGGGTACCTAACAATGTAAGGATTGATACAGAAACCTAGATTCTCGTAAATATTTTTTATTTTTTAGGAATTTTTGAGATGTAAAGTGTTGCATAAATTTTGAAATACAAATTTTTTTGAAAGAATTTTAGAAATTTTTGGAATTCTTCTAATTTCATCCTTTGAAATAGCCCTACATATTACCTATACATTTACATATTTTTAGCAGTTTTTTGTGAGCTTTCGAGATATTTCCTTACATGTTTTCCAATTTATATCATTTTCAAGATTATCCCACCTAATATTATTATTATTATATAATGATAATATTTACCCCCTACCCCCACAACCTCAACCAAATCTCATATAAATGTCAAACCTTTTAGACTTTTTTAGTCTAGAGAACTTGACAATTTACAAAACTGACAAGTTTCGACGTATTCTTTATGCATAATTTTAAACGAAAATGAGATTTTTTTTCTTGTTTTTGTTGTTCTTTGTAAAATTGTAAGAGTTCAAAACATTAATATTCTAATGCCCACATATTAAAAAAATCCACCACCACTACTTACTAGTGTATTTAAATTCTTATTATTCTTATTTAAATACCTTTCTCAGTCATGAATCATTATCTGTATTAGGTACATTACATAAGCTGAAACTAATATAAATGTTACCTATACTCATGGTATAAATGTAATTGTAATAAAATCCTCATTTGATATAGTGTATTAACTAGGTACATGTCCAATTTTACCTTTTTAAGAATGTAATTAGTTTTCGCAAAAAAAGGTGTACATCCCATCAACTGTCACTCATTGAAAAGCAATTAGTCAAATAAATTGCCCCAAGTTTATGCATATTTTGAATTTTGAAAAAAATATTCTAAAACTGGTTTTAAAGCCTTATAATTATCAGACTTTTTGCATATTTATAGACATTTAAATATGTATGAATAAACAAACAAAATTTCCAAAACTAAAAAAAATATTTCTTGAACTTGACCTTTAAACTAATTTTTGCAATATTTGGTCAACTCAATACCTAGACAAATATTTACAAAAACATTTCAATTTGCTAGATTTTATTTTACATAAGAAAGCTTAAAAATGGCAATTATGTTATGGCTTAAATAGAACTCCAAGGTTTTAATAGAATTATTACTAGATTATGCAAGATTATGTGATTTAAGATTTCTAAATACTTTGTAATATCTAATCTAGACCAAGATTGACAAAATACTCCGTATTATCCAAAAGGATATCTTAGGCTTTCAGGCCTTTGCATGTTAAACCTCATATAAAGGCCAGAAAGCCCATTAAAATCCAAAAATATTCTTTCGAAAAAAGTAAACTTTCAAACTCAATAAGGATAACTCAAAATCTCGAGTGTTTTATAGTAGAATTTTTTGAGAATTTTGATGAGTTTTCCTTGAAAATTTTAATATATTTTTAATTAAGTACCTATTGTACTCTTACATCCACTTAATTTGAATAGTTTAGTTGATTTTAAATGATATTTAAGCATTTAATTTTCTATACTACATAGTACTTTTCTACCTACTGTATGCTGCTGAGCAATCCTCGATTTCTCAAGAGAGTTTAAAAAAGTCATAAAAATCCAAAACAGGCCTAAGCGAAGCTGTAAATGTGGAGAAAAATGGCATAAAATAATACTATTTATTTATTTACCTGTGTGACAGCCCAGGATTGATGAGCCATTACTTTATTTTGTGAAGAAGTTTCACATTTTCCCAGTTTATTTCTCCATTTCCAAATACAAATATCAATACACATACACATACACATACCAAATACCTATATGTATGTACATGATCCTATCTATGTGTAAAATATAATTTTTAGTGCTAACTTGACTAACTTATTAAACTTGTATAAGTAGTTTGTAATATAATCAAGGAGGAGAGATGATTGAATTCACTCGAGTTAATGAATATGGACTTTGAAAAAATTTTAAATTTGAATTTCATATGCAACTCACGACCCAGGTTGGACAACCAACTCGGTTTTATTATTATATAGTATCTAACAGCCTATATATGAACCTACTAGGTATGTAAAAATGTAATTTTTTCTAACTAGTAGTGATATAAAATATATTTATTACTTATTATGGACTCACCTGGGATCGTAATAAACCGAAGGAAACATGATTTTTAGAATAGATTGACAGTTTATGACTATTTTCTTTAATGTCCCCACTAACTACAGATAGCAAGGACCACATGCAGCATCTAAAGCATCATAAAAAGCATCAGCTCAAAATTTACATCCCTTAAAATACCTAAAATATCTCGAATTTTGAAACTTTTTGAGAAATTTTGATCTCAAATATTGAAAATTTTAGGGAAATTTTAGGCATCCAAGATTTGAAAAGGACAATTTTTTGTCAAAAGTTTAAAATTTTAAGACAAAAGCATACTTTTGAAGGACCCTGTACAGGTGACTTGCATTCAATTACCTGCCCTTAATAGACCTGTGGTTTTACTGCAATTTCATTTAAAATCTCAGTTCATTTTATGCAAATTTCAATGATCTATGCGAGAGTACACAGGTAAGTAAATCAGTACATAAATTATTATAAATTATAGTCCAATTTTAAAATACTGTTTTAAAGGCACTTTAAATCACCTAGTACAAGTAATGTACTTACACTTTAGTATTTAGTATTTAAAATTTACAGGCAAAAACTTATGTATAGTGTAACAGTCTATTTTTTCTCCAGTTTAGCCAGTAGTTCATATCTCATGCATATGGTGTCAATAACAAGACCAAGAACAAAAGATAATGGTTTCTGTACTTGTCTTGGTTTTTTGTCCATTTAGTCATAAAATACTATCTTAAATATTGTAGTACATATATACATGGGTTAGGTTATTATAGATAATAGGAATTGAGTTGATCGTTAGCTTAAAGGTGTATTAAATTTTCTAATAAATACTTTGGTAATAGAATAGCTGGTCCTTCAATATCAGTAGAGTAAGTACATTATGTAGGTACAAGATATTTTTAAACCCTTATCTTATCATGAAATAATTTACAAGATTGATTTATGTCTGCGTTTACATCCTCAGCATTTAATTATACCTATGTACTTGTACTATACTATTGTTATTAGTTAGGTATTACCTATATACACAAGCAGGTATACCTGTAGTATAGTAGTGCCTCAGAGGCAAACAAAAAGTCTAATTATTCTCTTAACTCGAGTTTAACCCTTATACTTAAGTATATACTAGTAGGTACTTATATTCCTTAAGAATTTCACTAGAGTAATATTGAATAGTACTTTAGAGCCTACGACTTGAATCATTCAGTTGACCCATTATATTAGAATTCAGTTACATAATAATGTGTATATTTTTAAGCATTTAAGAAATTTAGACTTTTTAGCTCGCTTTCTAGGACTTTTTAACCTACAAAAATTTCATAAAATTTCAAATTTTTGATATAATTTACCTACTCGTACTTGAATAGATAAATACTGAATTTGAGCTTTTTAGTGATGATCTAGTAGAGTAAAATTTGAATGTGCCTTAAGAATTCATTGTAAGTTTTCTGGAAGAGGAAATACTTATATTTGGACATGACTAACGTATAACTTATGCATAAAGTATGTACATATTACTACATATACAAGAATTAGTCTATATAGTCATTGGTCCAGGGTTGACTCAATAAAACAAGCAAATAAGTAAGTACAGAATATACTTATTATTACATAGGTTTATTAGTATTAAACCAGGTATATGAAGTTAGTAAAAAAAACCGGTTTCCCATCAAACTAAACTACATTATAGTACATAGTACACAGTATATAGTTCCCCTCCCCATTCCACATTATTTATAAATTAAGGCACCTTAAGAACTATACAGACAAGTCAGAACCCTCTTAACAATTGTTTAAATTACGATCAAAATAAATTACACCCTAAATAAATGTTTAACTAATAATTATCTTCATACCCCCACATGTGTGTAAAATCTCGTATAAGACCCCCTTACCATCTTACATACACAAAAACTGATCTGATGGTTTTGTTTTAAATAATTTTTTTTACCTACATTTTTCTCCATCAAAAAAGTCCAGATGGTCTTTAATAGTACATACCTATTATACAATACTGCATCTATGAAGCAAAATTCCACCACTCCTATACCTTTGGAACTTTGGATACCCTGCTGCAATTCCCCATAATAACTAGCCATAATTTGCATATATTTTCTATTCATCCGTCATATTACGCCTCTATCAAGTTAGTCTAATGGCCATCATTAACATTAGCTCAATTACTTCAAGAACCACTGAGCCTAGCCTGGAAAAATGGTCGAAAAAAACTTCATTATCCAATTAATTGAACAATTTATCTTATACATGGATTACACAAAGTTCCTTTAAGGCAATCTAAAAGGCATAAAATAATCAAATTTTGATACATATTTTGACAATTTTTGGAAAAAACCGAGCCGAAAAAGCTCGTAAAAACTTGATTGACCATATTATTTAGATTGCAATTAGTCAATTAGCTAAAGAAGTGCATTTACCAAAAACTCCAAATTCTAGCTTTTATTTTTTCAAAAAAAGTCAAATAAAACGCCGAAAAAACATTAAAAAAAGCTTCAAGAACTTCGAAAACTTGTTATATGTCGAATATATGAACCTTTTTTTGGTCTGCTTGTACCCTACCTACCCTTATAAAAACAAATCTATGAAAAGGTGAATATATTCTGCTTTATTAGATATTTTTCAATAGTTTAAGTCATAATAATTAGATCCCTAAAATTATAAATCGCAAAATTGCAAGACTTAAAAAACTGAAAAGCTCAAAAGATTGGTAGTTAAATTGACTGAATAAGTTAATTGTTCAAAATTGAATACAACTACGAGTACTACAACAGTATTACTAACAAGATATGGAATGAATATAACAAATTACGGAGTACCTATATGTAGATATGTTTACTTATAAAGTCTGAACAAATCGTTATGACTTGGGAAAACAAGAAATTGAATCCAATATAGTCATAAAAAATAACAAATCATGTGTGTGTGTGTAAATGCAGATATTTGCACGCAATAGTGAAACATGATAGCCAACAATTGGCAATTCATAACACATCGATTGAGTCTAAAAAAATGTAAAATCATGATCTCAAGTCTTAAATTCTTAGACAAGCTGGCTAATTCGATTTTTTAAATCGACTTTAAATGTTTCTCTTGATAGTATAAGGTACTAGTACTAACGAGATCTCATTATAATCTTAACTGACACATCTCTTTTCACACTATAATTTGATATTAATTGGCTTAATACCGAATATGAATGTATACCAGTATCTAGTGTAATATGCGGATGATGCCTTAAGTCAAAAATGTAGTGAAATTCTTGACATAAATTAAATTAAAAGGGGAATTATTAAGGCCTATTTTTCTATAATAGGTAATGTGCATAAGGGCTAAAGGAGTTTTTCATCAGTCACTTTGAATGAACAACTATGTGATATTAACTCTTTTTATTTTTTAAAACAATGTAGAGATACAGAGTCTTTAAAGAGTATGTTACCTGCAGTGTAATTTTTTTAATAAGACTAACTATAGTATCTATCTATATTAAAGAATTTTAATTTTTGAATTCAAAAGTTTCAAAAATTTTCTAAAATTATACTGTAGGTACTTATGTTCTATTTTGTGAGATTTTTTTTGGAAAAGTAAAATTTTGCAGCCGCTTACTTTAATTTTTGAAAAAAACTCGATTTAGAAATCAAAAACAGATCTTTTGTTTTCTTCTGATGATATATACGAGTTTTGTTATTTTTCAAAGATCCTGTATAGAAGGTACTAAACTTATGAATACCTATGTATAATGGTTAAGGGCCAATTGACTAATAGTGAGTCTTAAGACTGGTTCTCAAATACCATCTCGGTCATAAATACTTCATTCATAGCACCACCAAATACTTTCATTTACATACCTTTGTGATGTTATTTATCTTACCAAAAAATATCCAAATTTTACACTACAATAGATACAAGTACCTGTACCTACAAACTATAATATACATATATCAAGGCAATATATGTTAGGTACTTATACATTAGGTATATATTTACCTATATATTTACAAGATATTTGCAGGCTTAGCATACTTCAGCAGGTATATTGTTAGGTACATAATATAGCAACTAATTGTCCAATCTAGAGCCACATATCTGTAGAGTTGAAAGTTAAATGAGCCTCGCATTAACACTCTTGACTTCTTATTCATTTTTCTCATTTATTTAAAAACCAATTGCTTTATCACTTGAACAGCTGAAATGATTAATCGACTACAGGCTTGGCTTACCCTTTGCTCATCATATCATATATAGATAGATAGATACAATATACTGCGATATTTACTTGTTAAATCCTTCAAAATCGTAAAATTGTATTACCTAAAAAGTTTTTTTATTGTAAGTACTTGCACGAATTTCAGACATTTTGGGGAGTTGAAAACCAAGCCCAGTTTCATTTGCTTTTTTTGTGCTTCTGCTTTTTACTTTTTTTTCGGGAATTAAACAACAATATATTGTACATACATACATACTTCAATATAAGGTATCTATGCTATACTTAAGGCTGAATACATGGGTAAAAAATAAAAAGTGTCGATGAGTTACCCCTCCTCATACTTAAATAATAAGATTTAATAGTGAGATTCCTATCTTTCATGGTCTTGTAACTGTTTGTACTTTGTACTTACTATGTATTGGCTTGGAGCAATAACAATTGACTTTTTTAAATTTAAATTATTACCAATTAATGGAGGATAACAAGGATCAAGATTCTCTTAAGGTGTATTTTTCATTTTATTAACTTGTATTTTGTATTCATTTAAATGAAAAATAAGGATCATAGTGCCCGTAGAGTATGTCTGTTTATCACAAAATTGAAATTTTTACTCTTTTAACAGATTTAGAACAAAATCTCAGCATTTTTAGAGCATCATATAAATACTTTAATATAGAAATAACTTTTTCGGTATAATTTAAATAAATTATTAGGTAAAATAATTGCAGATTTTTTGGAAATTTTTGAGGATTTTAGCTGAAATGCAAATTTCGGAATTTTTTATATGAAATCTAAACAAAAAATGAGTTTTTTAAAAATTTTAGAATAGTTAGGCAGTACTCGTGGTCTTGCTAAAAAGTAAGGTAAGAAAGAGTAAGTAAGTATTTTGGATTTTGTCACTAAACTAGGCCAAAAATTGCCAAAAAATTGCCAAAAAATAGTCAAAATATTTGCTCAACTCGCCTAAATAGGCGGCAATTTAGCTAATTTTTGTAGGATTTCGTTCTACCAAAATGTCAATTAATTAAATTTTTTAGCTAAATTGTTATAAATTTCAAAGAAAATAACTATTTTTACAAAAATGAGAATTTAAATGGTAACTTTACCAAATATTAGTGCTTTTGTGATGGTTTTTTGTGATGAAATTGATATCATTTTATTTTATTTTATTATCAGGTTTCAGAATAAATGGCTGATTAAGTACATGCTTATTATCTCAAAATACAAGTCTTTCTCATCATAATTGTTGAAATATTTCTTGCTCTATTTGATTGTTATGTATTGGTTTCAATTGTTCACCTTATTAATATGTACTACCTGAAACTACACGTAGGACTGCCAGCTATAGTTAGTGAACATGGTTTGAATGAAATGAATAATAATTGAGAGTTGATTTGAGAATAATAAAGCTAAATAGTACCTACTAGTACTATTACTATTACTACTAGTTCAAATGATACTGGGATTGTAATCTTGTCAGATTCATCTTATTCTCTCATTTTTTTGCTCTTTTTTTTTTGTCTGATTTGATCCCTTCGTGGCTACTACTTTTAATAATAATAACAATAAAAATAATAATACGATGGGGATGAATAAAACAGATTGGTGAATCTACATAATATCATATTAGAGTTAAGTACGCCTATTAACTGGCTGAATTACTTGCTCAGCAAGCTGTTGACCATGTACCTACTATACTGTATGTATATTTAAATTGAGAAAAAGTAGAGGTAAAAACTGGGATTCTTTCCAACACTTAACCCGCATCTCATAATAATATAATGCTAATAAACCCCTTACAAGTTCACTTACTTATACTGTACCTATATGGCTAAATGTTAAGATAAATTCTCAACTTGAGAATTTTTCAAAAAACATTATCATTATTTAAACATGTAGATTTAAACATGTAGATTTATGACATTTGCTGAGTTTTTGGACATTTTGCCAAATCTCAGCTTAATTAGTCAAGTATATTGTGTTTTTTTAATTTAAACTAAATTTTTTCTAAATTTTTTGGAAATATAGGGAGTTTGATTTGACTTTTTTTCAAATTATTTTTGTGTAAAAATATTCTTATTTCAAGGTTAACGGTAAACATTAAGAACAAAATATTGGAATTTTTGCTATTTTTAGTCAGATTTTAAGTATTTCTATATCTGGTTCTAATTCAATTAGGTGCTTTTCACATAGGTTTATAAGATATGTCTAAGAAAAATCAAAGTTTTAGATCATTTTATTTGTTATACAGATCAATATTAGGTATTTAGCTTTTCTAAAACCATAAAAATTCTTATTTTTTAAAGTTATAGTAGCTCTTTTTGAGCTTTTTTGAAAGTAAAATTGAGCTTTCATTTTGACAAATTTGAACATTGATCAAATGACTTTCGTATCTTGGTCTTGAGTAGTTTTTGAGCTACTCAATTTATCTAAAACTGGATTTAATTTGATTATTTGACATTACCATTTAATTTACCCTGCCCATTTAAAGCACAATTATTGCTCACTAAATGCCCACAAATGGACTGAATGTAATTTCCTAATTCTTAATTCTTAATGGTCATTTGCCTCATATGAAAAGCCAAGTCATTATCATTTGCTTTGCTTCAAACCAAAAAGCTTACTCACATCACCTTAAAAACCAATCCTTGGATCATTAGATATTATTATCATATTATTATAGTTGGGCGCAGTTCAGAATAACCACACTTAGAAATGCTTGTAGCTTTATTAAATAATTTAACGATGGGGTAATTGCCCTTACTAAATACTAAAAATGAAAAGCATTTTAAGCCGGAGAAATTGGCTTTTGGGCAGAAGATAAGAAAATTTGTTTATTACATTACCAATTACCAACCAAAAAAGGCCAAATTTTTTAGAAAAAAAAACACTTCTCGTATCAAAAGTTCACACCAATTTGATCTTTATCAATTTTCAAATATTTTACTACATAAATTTTGAGATTTTAAGCTGAATCAATACAACTGTAATCAATCAGGCATTTTGTGTTTTTGATCGAAGGATCGTGCATAATTTGCCATATTTTGAGTCTTGAATTCGTAATTAATCAAACTTTAAAATTATTTGGAAAATATATGCCAAATATGAAAACAAATACTTTGTTCAAACCCTTTTTGAATCAAAAATTTGACTCCAAAATCCAAAACCCTTCTGGTTTAAACTATCAGCATTCTTAAAATTTTATGGAATTTTAAAATTTGAATTAAAAATAATCTATCTAAAATCATTGAAATAAGGGGAAAATTGAAAATTTCTGAATCTTTGAAATTAATTAGAAAATTAAATAATTTTTGTAGATTTACTTATGAGTCCTATTGCATTACAAACTATTTTGCCATGAGAAGTAACTGAAGGGACACTCTGTATACAGTCATACTTATGATCTTGTTTTTGAATTTTTTTCGTAATTAAATATCTACATGAAACCCTCCTAACTAATATCTGTTGACATGCAACAAATTCTTAAATTTTTTTTGTACAAAATGTGTCTTTAAAACCCCGTTAAAGTTAAATTACATGAACTTAGCCCTATTACTCGAATTAAATATGGATATTATTCATATTTAATCATGCAAATGATTTGCTGGGCTAAACTTGATATTTCGTTCAAGTCATTTAAAACTATCATATCATCATTTCATGATTATACAATACATATATGATATATTATGTTATGTATAATGTGTATAATGTATTTGAGATGGGCGGAGAATGTTAAGATTTGAATTTTTCAAAACCTGTCCCTTTCCTGCTCATTTCAGAATCAGAATTTTTTTCAATTGAATCTTTCTACTCAGATCCTGCGATGATGCTTCCCTTAAAAAGCCATTTGAATGAGACTATTAGAATTGATTATTATTCTACATTTATCTCATGCCCAAACACAAGATACTCTTATTATACCCTGTATTCTGTATGTTGTTTGTTGGAATTTTTTTTACAGATATTTTACACTGATTATGAAGGCCTGCCTCGAGCAAATACATTTAATAAATTTACAAGAATGAAGGTGCAGAAGACCAATCATTTGTAATTACTTCAGAGGTATTTATTACTAGAACTTATCTTTTAATCAGTTTTTCAAATATTTTGTACAAAAACTCATCAAAATAACTACTATCTTAAGATATGCATGATATTTTCAAAGGCTTAAGAGGTTTTTTTTGGGTCATTTTAAAATAGCTCAAAAATTTTCTGAAAGGATATCTTCGGATTTTAATGGGCTTTCTGGCCTTTATATGAGGTTTAACATGCAAAAAACTGAAAGCCGAAGATATCCTTTGGAAACATTTTTCAAAGCTCTTATTCTTATTTTTCAAAATATTAAGCTCATTTGACTTGGGTACTATTTTTGAATTTGGAGTGAAAATCCTCTGGATGCATTTCTTCAAATCAATTTTGTAAGAATTTATATGCAATAATGAGGTTTAAATAATGCATTTTTATGCTGAATTAGTTGAATAGTCTTTAGGTAGTTATCTCAATTGAATTTCATAATGCTTAATATTGAATAAACTCAAGCTAAAACCGAGATAAAAATCTTGTAAACATATCCAGGTAGTCATTTTTCTCGTGGACTTTTCAAAAAAATATTATCCTGATGGCATTCTTATACTTATGTTTAGGGCCAGTCAAGTCAGGCCTGGCCTGAGCCTCATCCAGCCCATCAATCATCTCTTCTGGACAACTTGACGAACGCAAAGCCGCGAAGGAATTCCATCTAAAATCTTCAATTACTATTCAAACACAGAGCTTAAATCATTACCTATCTACCTAGATACATACATAGTTAGGTAGATACTTTGTCTAAACCCAAGTCTAAAACTTAAAATATTAACAAGAAACCTGTGATGATGATGACTCTTAAATCATACTAATATATTATTTGGACTGATAATTAGTACGATTAAATTAATCATCAAGTCATATTCTTATGAGGAGGGGGAAGTCGATGGCCTTGATTTTCAAAATATAAGCTTTAATTTAAATTTTTTAAAAATGAGTTGAAAATTACATGCTCAATTTGAGACTGATTTCATCTACAAAATTCCCATTTGGAATTTTAATTTTAGACGACTCATCTACCTATATATGTAGGTAGTAGGTAGGCTTATAGTAAAATGTTCGAATTTGTGCAATTAACTTTACAAACTCTAATTATTCAATTTTAATTATTGGGTTTGGTTCTTTTACTTTAACTATAGGTATGTAACATATTCATATAATAGGGTAAGGGTAAATAAGGTAAGGAAATTATTTTAACAAAGTG